>JAYMFT010401982.1:0-18847 GCA_038088735.1 Panulirus argus | reverse complement strand
AACTGCTTCTTTCCCTACACGTCGAAGCTTTGGAACTCTCTTCCTTCTCATGTCTTTCCCAATAACTATGACCTGGCATATTTAAAAAGACAAGCCTTTCATTTTCTCAAAAATCCGTAAATACTTTCCCTGTCTTTCTTTCCCACGTTTCTTAATTCTCTATATTCCAATGAAGGCCCGGCCTTGATGTGGACTTTTTTCCGTGACTGGAGCCTTCAGCATTAATAGTAAGCGTATGGAAAGCGCTCTTATGGTGTGGGAAGGGCCGCATGGTTACATACGAGCCAACCACGCTTATTATGTTAATCGTGTGGGTGTGGCCGCCAAGTCCATGACGGTAGACCCCAAATGAAACGGAGTTGATTGTAAAGTTCCTTAAGTGGTAAACCTATCGCTGTAATCCAGACCGTCTACCTGCTCAGATACCTGTGACCTGAGTGCTTATCTTAGGCGAATGAGCCAGCAAGAGTTCCTATGACAGGGTACCTTGCTACAGTCCTGGGCAGCAGTCTCGTGAATGTGACAATTCCTCTCTCTGCCCTTCCTCCCTTAATCGCTCCCTGGACAAATGAGGACGGGACGGAGGCGCTCTACATCATCCGTTCACGGCGAAAGACAGGTGTGTGTGTGTGTGTGTGTGTGTGTGTGTGTGTGTGTACTCCCACACATTATATCTAGAAGTTCCGTTTCATTCTAATAATGAACAAAATCTATTTGATTTATTGATCTTCGTGGCAAATTATGAATTAGCATATTGTCACAGACAACGTCACCTAATCCAAATCCAGTCTGCATTTCAGACTTAGATTTTGTTTCACACACGACAATTTTTATTGCAATATTTCAGTCCCCGATTACTGGGACATGGACTAATTTGACATGACCTGACCTGACCTGACCTGACCTATCACAAGGATAAATCATGAAATTTATGGTGACTTTACCAGATTATCCACCACATAACAGGATGATAAAGTTATTCTCTGGCATCAAAAGTATTTTCATCTATATTTTTTGTAAAGTAAAGAGGAAGGCAACAAGCTGGAGAGGGCGTCTCTTCTTCGCGTGTTGCCTGCTCACCTTCTGACCCCTCATCATTAACACCGACGGTGGAGAACATAACATCGTGAAGACGAAAAATCTCACGATGTTATCAGTAATACTATAAATCTATACATGATAGAATTTTCTATATACGCTGCTGGCTAACACACATTTATAGTCCGTGTTTGTGTAGGTGAATCAAAAGATACAGAGGGAGAGGAGAGAAGGGTAGTTGAATACACTAGTGCCATCACCTGGGTTTTTCCATTGTAACGATGATAATACGATTGTACTTCTTTGCGTGATTACTCAGTATAGAGATGACAAAGTAGGTGTTGAGCGGGTCCAGTCCCCAGGCCGGCTCGTCCAACAGGATCACAACTGCCAAGGTCAACAAGTAATGTTATTAGACGTCATGGTTTATTGTCTGGATGTGGCGAGTAATTGATTACTTGGTTATTTCACACTGCTAACCGGGTAATCTAAAACTTTATGTATTACTTTGGAAAGTCAATTGGGTAACTGATTACTTTATGTGGTTATTTTACTCTGCTAATTGGGTAATCATTACTTTATGAAGTTTTTTACACTGCTAACTACCATTACGGTTTTCAGTTACCTGGTGAATAATAAATTCTTCATTCGTCCGATTGTCTGGCTGGTCAGATAATAAGTTATGACCGAATTTCCTAAAATTTAGAAACGACGTAGTCGAATGGAGAAACAGTGGTTACTAAGTATTTTCGAGGGAGTAAATCTAGAACCTACTGGTACAACTGTAGTTACTGGGAGTGTTGGGGATGGAGATAGTAACTACTAAAACTACTGTAGTTACTGGATTGTTGGATATGAGGACAGTCATTGCTAAATTCAGTTTGTGGTTCTATTCTAGGTTTCTGTGGATGCTGGTGTCATGATTCTAAGTTTCTGTGGATGTAGGTGCTATGATTTTAAGATTCTGTGGATGTTGGTGTCATGATTGTAAGTTTCTGCGGCTGTTGTGCCATGATTCTAAGTTTCTGTGGATGTCAGTGTCATCTTAATAAGTTTCTGTGGATGTTGTGCTTTGATTCTAAGTTTCTGTGTGTGTTATAATTCTAAGTTTCTGTGGATGTTGGTGACATGATTCTAAGTGTCTGTGGATGTTGGTGTCATGATTCTTAGTTTCTATGGATGTTGGTACCATGATACTAAGTTTCTGTGGATGTTGGTGACATGATTCTAAGTTTCTGTGGAAGTTCGTGTTATGATTCTAAGTTTCGTGGATATTGGTATTATGATTCTAAGTTTCTGTGGATGTTGGTGTCATGATATCAAGTTTCTGTGGATGTTGGTGACATGTTACTAAGTTTCTAAGGATGTTGGTGTTATGATACAAAGTTTCTATGGATGATGGTGACACGATTCTAAGTTTCTGTGGATGTTGCTGTTATGATTCTAAGTTTCTGTGGATGTGGGTGACATTATTCTAAGTTTCTATGGATGTTGGAGTTATGATTCTAAGTTTCTGTGCATGTAGGTGACATTATTCTACGTTTCTATGGATGTTTGAGTTATGATTCTAAGTTTCTGTGGATGTTGGTGACACGATTCTAAGTTTCTGTGGATGTTGCTGTTATGATTCTAAGTTTCTGTGGATATGGGTGACATTATTCTAAGTTTCTATGGATGTTAGAGTTATGATTCTAAGTTTCTGTGGATGTGGGTGACATGATGCTAAGTTTCTAAGGATGTTGGTGTTATTATACAAAGTTTCATTGGATGATGGTGACATGATTCTAAGTTTCTGTGGATGTTGGTGTTATGCTTCTAAGTTTCTGTGGATGTGGGTGACATTATTCTAAGTTTCTATGGATGTTTGAGTTATGATTCTAAGTTTCTGTGGATGTTGGTGTCATGATATTAAGTTTCTGTGGTTGTTGATGCCATGATACTAAGTTCTTATGGATGTTGGTGTTATGATTCTAAGTTTCTGTGGATGCTGGTGACATGATTCTAAGTTTCTAAGGGAGATAGTGTTTTGATTCTAAAATTTTGCGGATGTTGGTGTCATGATTCTAAGTTTCTGTGGATGCTTGTGTCATGATTCTAAGTTTCTGTGGATGTTGGTGTTAAGATACAAAATTTCTGCGGATGTTGGTGTTATGATTCTAATTTTCTGTGGATGTTGGTGTTATTAGTCTAATTTTCCTTGTATGTTGGTGTCATGATACTAAGTTTCTCTTAATGTTGGTGATATGATTCTAAGTTTCTGTGGATATTGGTGTCACGATTCTAAGTTTCTGTGGATGTTGGTGTTATGATCCTAAGTTTCTGTGGATGTTGGTGTCATGATTCTAAGTTTCTGTGGATGCTGGTTTTATGATTCTAAGTTTCTGTGGATGTTGGTGTCATGATTCTAATTTTCTGTGGATGTTGGTGTCATGATTCTAAGTTTCTGTGGATGTTGGTGTTATGATACTAAGTTTCTGTGGTTATTGGTGACATGATTCTAAGTTTCTGTGGATGCTTGTGTCATGATTCTAAGTTTCTGTGGATGTTGGTGTTAAGATACTAAATTTCTGCGGATGTTGGTGTTATGATTCTAATTTTCTGTGGATGCTGGTGTTATGATTCTAAGTTTCTGTGGAAGTTGGTGTTATGATTCTAAGTTTCTGTGGATGTTGGTGTCATGATTCTAAGTTTCTGTTGATGTTGGTGTCATGATTCTAAGATTTTCTGGATGTCGAATTCATGATTCTTAGTTTCTGTGGATGATGGTGACATGATTCTATGTTTCTGAGGATGTTGGTGACATGATTATAAGTTTTTGTCGATATCGGTGTCATGATTTTAAGTTTCTGTGGATGTTGGTGTCATAATTCTAAGTTTCTCTGGATGATGATGTCATGATACTAAATTTCTGTGGATGATGGTGACATGATTCTAAGTTTCTGTGGAAGTTGGTGTTATAATTCAAAGTTTCTTTGGATGTTGTGTTATGATTCTAATTTTCTGTGGATGTTGGTGTCATAATACTAAATTTCTGTGGATGTTGGTGTCATGATTCTAAGTTTTAGTTGATGTCGGTGTCATGATTCTATGTTTCGGAGTCTGTTGGTGTTATGATTCTAAGTCTTAGTGGATGCTTGTGACATGATTCTAAGTTTCTATAGGTGTTGGTGTTATGATTCTAAGTTTCTGTGTATGTTGGTGTTATGATTTTAAGTTTCTGTTGATGTTGGTGTTATCATTCTAAGTTTCCGTGGATGTTGGTGTTATGATTCTTAGTTTCTGTTAGTGTTGTTGACATGATACTAAGTTTCTGTGGATGTCGGTGACATGTTTATGTTTGTGTCATGATTCTAATTTTCATTGGATGTTGGTGTCATGATACTAAGTTTTACTGGATGTTGGTGACATGGTATTAAGTTCCTATGGGTGTTGATGTTATGATTCTAAGTTTCTGTGGATGTTGGTGTCATGTTTCTAAGCTTCAGTTGATGTTGGTGTTATGATTCTAAGTTTCTGTGGATGTTGGTGTTATGAGTCTAAGTTTCTGTGGATGTTGGTGTTATGATTCTGAGTTTCTGTGGATGTTGATGTTATCATTCCAAATTTCTATGGATGTTGGTGTTATCTTTCTAAGTTTCTGTAGATGTCGGTTCCATGATTCTAAGTTTCTGTGAATGTTTGTGTCATGATTTTAAGTTTCTGTGGATGTTGGTGTTATGATACTAAGTTTCTTTGGACGTTGGTGTTATGCTTCTTAGTTTCTGTGGATGTTGGTGTCCTGATTCTAAGTTTCTGTGGATGTTTGTGTCATGATTCTAAGTCTCATTGGATGTTGGTGTCATGATACTAAGTTTTATTGGATGCTGGTGACATGATACTAAGTTCCTGTGGATGCTGGTGTTATGATTCTAAGTTTCTATGGATGTTGGCGTTATCATTCTAAGTTTTTGTTGATGTTGGTGTTATGATTCTAAGTTTCTGTGGATGTTGGTGTTATGATTCTAAGTTTCTGTGGATGTTGGTCATGATCTAAGTTTCTGTGCGTATCCGTGACATGATTCTAAGTTTTTGTGGATGTTTGAGTCATGATTCTAATTTACATTGGATGTTGGTGACATGATACTAAGCTTCTGTGGGTGTTGGTGACATGATACTAAGTTCCTATGGATGTTTGTGTTATGATTCTAAGTTTCATTGGATGTTTGTGTCATGATACTAAGTTTTATTGGATGTTGGTGACATGGTACTAAGTTCCTATGGATGTTGGTGTTATGATTCTAAGTTTCATTGGATGTTTGTGTCATGATACTAAGTTTCTGTGGATGTTGGTGACATGATTCTAAGTTTCTGTGGATGTTGGTATCATGATTCTAAGTTTATGTGGATGCTGGCGTCATGATTGTAAGTTTCTGCGGATATTGGTGTCATGATTCTAAGTTTCTCTGGATGTTGCTGTTATGATACTAAGTTTCTGTGGATGATGGTGACATGATTCTAAGTTTCTGTGGATGTTGGTGTCATGATTCTAAGTTTATGTGGATGTTGGTGTCATGATTCTTAGTTTCTGCGGATATTGCTGTCATGATTCTAAGCTCCTCTGGATGTTGCTGTCATGATTATAAGTTTCTGTGGATGATGGTGTTAGTAGCACAGGAGACGAGGCCATTCCTCCCCTCTCATACTTGTCTTATGTACTGACAACAGCAACAATTTCTTTCTACATCCAAGTTTAATACACTGGATCTTATAGTTACCTTCACATATGTTTTAATACATTCTTCAGGTCTTAATACATCATTCATTTTTCTTGTATTACTACACTGTATGGTGTAGTTACCTTCATCATTTACGGATACTTCTTATCACATCCGTGTTTATCATAAGATAATGACGACCACCACGACTTGTTAATGAGAATTATTATAAATACGTTAAGCTCATGCAACTATGTAATATGATGTACACTGCCATGTGCACCACCAAGAGCAATGAAGCATGTGTATCACTTTGTGCAATACCGTATATAAAATCATATGTGATAATTCCATGTATAACTTCATAGAACTGCATTTGTAAACTAGATAGCAAACAGATGTGCTAAAACAGAACCCCAGTAGCAAAAAGACTTTAAGATTAAAGGTAACATAGCAGCTGACATATACAAAGTTATCATCAGAAAGCCCGGAACACAAATTAACAATACAAGTATACAAGATGTTATTATGATCACGCTATTACAGAAGCTAACATCTCCAGCATATGAGAAGTCATTACGCTAAAGCTAAGACAGAAACTAACATTTAGAGCACATAAGATTTTGTTATCATAAACCCACTCAAAAGTTTCATCTTGACAACAGAAAAATAACACTAACACCACCAGCCGACAGATGGCAATAATCAGTGTCGTAACCACTATCACCAACACCAACACAACCAGTGTCGTAACCACACCATCATCAGTGGGTTAACCATTATTACCAACGCTACAACCGCAGCGTCGTAACCACCACAACGACCACCACCATCAGTGTTATGATCACGACCATCACCAATGTCATAACCACCACCACCACCAGTATCGTAATCAGCTGACCAATTATCAGAGACATAACCAACAATCCCTCCACCAGTGTCGTAACAACCACCACCACCAATGTCACAACCACTACCACACACAGTGTTGTAACCACCAGCACCACCAGTGTCGTAACGACTACTACCACCAGTGTCATAACCACTACCACCAGCACTATCACCCAAGTGTCGTAACCATTAGAACTATCACCACAGTGTCATAACCACTATCACCAGCACTATCACCGCAGTGTCGTAACCACTAGCAGCACCTGCGTCCTAAGAAGCAGTACTAACGTGGGTCCTTGATGAGCTGGACACCGATAACGAGTCTGCGATACTCAGAGGGCGTTAGCTGGTCGACGGGTCGGTTGGCCACTTGCGTCAGTGCCAGGTCAGCCAACACCTGACGCACTCGACTTGATCGTACAGAACTGCCAATCTGTGAACAAGAGAGCATGAATAATAGAGAGAAGAATCCAGGGAGCATGAATGATAGAGAGAAGGATCCAGGGTGCATGAATAATAGAAAAAAGAATCCAGGGTGCATGAATAATAGAAAGAAGAGTCCAGGGTACATGAATAATGGATAGAAGGATCCAGAGGGCAAGATTACTAGAGAAATGGATCCAGGATGCATGAATAATAGAAAAAGAAGGATCCAGGATGCATGAATAATAGAGAAAAGGATCCAGGGTGAATGAATAAGAGAGATAAGAATCCAGAATGCATGAATAATACAGAAGGATACAGGGTGCATGAATAATGGATAAAAGGATTCAGGGTGCATAAATAATAGAGAGAAGGATCCAGGGTGCATGAATAATAGAGAAAGAAAGATCCAGGGTGCATGAACAATAGATAGAAGGATCCAGGGTGCATGAATAATAGAGAGAAGGATCCAGGGTGCATGACAATAGACAGAAGGATCCAGGGTGCATGAATAATAGAAAGAATGATCCAGGGTGCATGAGTAGTAGAGAAAGAATGATCTAGGGTGCATGAATAATAGACAGAAGGATCCAATGTGCATAAGTAATGGATAGAAGGATCCAGCGTGCATGAATAATAGACACAAGGATCCAGGGTGCATAAATGATAGATAGAAGGATCCAGGGTGCATGAATAATTGACAGAAGTATTCAGGGTGCATGAATAATGGGTAGAAAGATTCAGGGTAAATGAATAATAGAGAGAAGGATCCAGGGTGCATAGATAGTAGAGAGAAAGATCTAGGGTTCATGAATAATGGATAGAAGGATCTAGGGTGCATGAAGTATAGAGTGAAAGACCCATGGTGCATGAATAATAGATCGAAGGATCCAGGGTGCATGAATAGTAGAGAGAAGGATCCATGGCGCATGAATAATGGATAGAAGGATCTAGGGTACATGAATAATAGATAGAAGGATCCAGGTTGCATGAATAATAGAGGTAGAAGGATCCAGAATACATGAATATTGTAGGGAAAGGAGGATCCAGAGTGCATGAATAATTGACAGAAGGATCCAGTGCGCAGTTCTCTTTAGGAAGAATAGGGAGAACAATGAAAGAAAGAAGACGGTTGGAATATAAAGGGAGGAAAAAAAATAGATTAGAGAGTATTATCTCTTCTAAATTCGGAAGGGAGAGAGAACTAACTTTTTTATCTCTATCCTTTCTCTGTTGAGTTAGGATGACATTTCTTGCTAATAATGGATGATTCCAAAGAAAGTGGATGAAAAGGGAGTTTCTGGAATATGAAAATACCCCAGAAATTAAAAAAAAAAAAATTGTGAACCTTATAGTGTCCATAAACATGTTTTTTGGACAATGGAACTGAAGTGATAACTTTTCTGTGATTCACTGGACAACAAAACTGATCTTTTTTCTTCTCGTCAACAATGCAGTGAATTTTTTCTCTACCTATTTCCGATGCAGATCACGAATTTTTACTCCGTCTTAGTACAACACTTCTCCTTTTCTTTCTGCGGAGACATACTTTTTCAGTTCAACTGCAGCTACATGACGCATGGGCAGAGGTAAAAAATGATAAGATTTGTACCAGTTCAAACCTTTTATAACAGGAATTCAGCATTCCTAGGTAGAAGGCATACAAAGAAGATGCTATCCAGAAGAACAAACTAAAAACGTTGAGCTTTTAACCTTTTCTGGCGCTCTTCACAAGATAAAAGCGCTGAGCTTTGGACCTCCTACGGTGCTCTGACTCAGGTTCGTCCCTGCGTAACATCCAGCAGTAATCAGCAAGCACTCCTTCATTCCAGAAACCCCGGCATCGATGCCCCATCGCGCTGGTGTCCTGATGGAGGCGCCCTCCTTGTTCGTCAGACACTGCTCCAAGGTTCCCCGCAAAAACGTCCAGATGTGAATGGAGGAAATGCACTTTGAGCGACATCCTACATCCCACAGCAGCATAGGATTTCAGAGGTCTTTTCACGCCGCCTTTAAAATCCGGAGACATTTTCACACAGCTCCAAGTCATCAAGATGTGTGTTGAAATTGTGGTCTTTCAGGAGTTCCTTCATCTGCGGGGCGACCGACGAAGATGCCCTCCTTCAACTTGACCTCAGTGATCTTCGGACATTTTTCCAGCACATACTCGGATCCTTTCGAGTTTCTCTTGACTCGTGTTCTCACAAATTGATTCTTAAAACCAAGCTTTATGTGGAGCGGAGGAAGAAGAACATTTCGTGGACCATCCAGAGGCTTATCCTGGACACTGGAAGTTCCTGACTGATATGATCGATGAGGCCAGTCCGACTCCATATAATGCCTGGAAGTAGCTCGACTATCCCAGAGGCATAAAACACAACAGTATTTCGTGAATCCTGACTGTATTCCCACCAGCATGCCGATCACTTTCAAGTCCCTACATATTTTCCGGTTGTAATTTTGTATTTAATGGCATCTAGGAGTGCCTGCGTGTTCTCATAACACTCTTTCATGTGCCCTGAATGCCCTACAGGAACGAAGGGTCTCTTGTTCCCACTGTGGAGCAGCACCGCCTCAGACTACTCTTAGATGTGTCGATGAAGAAGTGCCATTGAGAGGGATAGTGCCCTTGGGATAAGCAGTGGAATGATGCGTCAATGTTGTTGCAGAAACAGAGCGGCCCGTCCACGGAAAACAGAAGTCAGAGTCTGACTCCTTTCCCTGAAATAAGTTACGCGAGCGTCGCTCTTGAGCAGCTATTTTTCTTTAAGACGAGATTCTAAAAGTTCAGCCTTATTCTTCGGCAGTGCCAAATCTCTCATGAAAAGTAGACGTGATACAAGAAAACGGATTGCATTCTCGAAATCATCGTCCAAAAGTACATGACGTACGTCCACCACCAGTCACACCACAAGCCGTGTGTGATGAAAATCATTTGTTGACCAGTGATTAGTAACCAAAGACTTGCATTAGGAATCAGATGAAGAGTATAGATTATATAAGGTATCAGTAAGGTCTCTGACATAGCAGTTCCTTAGATGCTCAGTACCATACCTTATGATCACCTTCTGTAGGCTGGAGCTCTAGGACAGAGGACTGCAAAACTTATTGGTAGTCATGAAGGACTTTGAAAGAACCAAATCCATCTAATATACGTATCAGGCAATTTGATTTTACTGGACTGAGGTATGTTTGATGAGACCAAGATATGCTTGATAATACTAAGAGATGTTAGATAAGACAAAGATATGCTTGGTAAGACCCAGACACGTTTGATAAGACTAAGAAATGTTAGATAAGACTACTATATGTTTGATAAGACTAAGATAGGTTTGGTAAGACCAAGATGCGTTTAATAAGACTAAGAAACCTCTGATAATACAAATATACATTTTATAAGAATAAGAGATGTTAGATAAGACGAAGATGTATTTCGTAAGACTAAATTATGTTTATCAAGATACGCTGACAAGACTAAGATATTATTTGTTAATCTAAGATACGTTTCATAAGACTAAGATATATCTGATAAGGCTGAGACGTTAGATCAGACTAAGATATGTTAGATAAGACGAAGATATTTCTAATTAGAATAAGTTATGTTTGATATTACCAAGATATGTTTCATAAGACTAAGATATGCTTGGTAAGACCATGATATGTTTGATAAGATCAAAATATGGTAGATAAGAAAAAGATATGTTAGATATGATAACAAGACATATTAGATACGACTAAGCTATGTTTAACTGGGATATGTTTGATAAGACCAAGATACGTTTGATAAAACTAAGATATATATGAGAAGACCAAGATATGTTAGATAAGACTAAAATATGGTTGATAAGATTAAAATATTTTTCATAAGACTAAGGTATGCTTGGCAGGACCGAGATATGTTTGATAAGACTAAGATATGCCTTATAAGACTAAGAAGTGTTTGAAAAGACCAAAATATATCAGATAAGATGACGATATGTTAGATAAGACTAAGATATGTTTGATAAGACTAAGATATATTTGACCAGACTAAGATATGTTTCATAACACTAAAGTATGTTTGAAATGAGTAAGATATGTTTGATATGATATTGAAATGGACGTTAAGAAAACCAACCTGACAATTAATATTTTTGGTAAGCCTAAATGACCCGCCAAGCCGGTCCTCAGGCGATTACCACATATCATGACACCGACCTTGGAGCTAAGGGAGAGCTTGGAGGAGTACTCGAGCGTCTGTTTGGCCGTGAGACCCTCCATGAGCTGGGTCTTGTGGGTGACATAACCACAAGAGTCCTGGAACAACCTTAAGGACATAGGGACATGATTCAATAGAATCTGACCTCTCGTGGGTCCCTGGGCTCGTCGGGAGATGACCTCCAGTAGGGCCCGCTTTCCACTTCCTGAAAGTGGAGGTCATGAGATAGGTACCGAGATGTTACTGTTATGAAGACAGGGAATTACACTGGGATGATCCTAAGGAAGGGGAATATAATTCCAAAATGGACTTAAAGAATGACAAATCTGGATTTAGAATTGACACACATCTGTCTAGAACCTTGCCATTAAGAGATGGTATAATAAAGAGGTGAGAGTCGTCTGGAAACTCACCTTTGGATCCCAGGATGGCCATGAGTTCCCCTCCATGTATCTCCAAGGAGATGTCCTTGAGAATAACACCTGTAGGTACGTTGCCTACCAGCTTCTGGACGCAGGACCCGGGCTCCACCTAATACCACAGCCAAGCAGGTCAACCGGAAAATAAAATACTTGTTGATATGGATGACCTATAAAAATAAAGACAATGGACAGCCAGTAACAAAAGTATAAGACACAAACTGATGTACAGAAACACAAACATCAACTTCCTCACAAGACAACATTCATCCAACTAAAAACATACATAAACTTCTGCATTCACATGTACCTGTGCACACACATAATCAACTTCCCAAACATACACCCACCTACACACATAATCGTGCATTCACATATATATACACACACATAACCATCCTCCCAAACATGCACACACCCACACATACACTTATGCCTTGAAGGACACAAACTACCGCTGGAAGTACGTCGACGACTTCACCTTTGGCATCCCTCAACAACAACTCTACTGAATTCAGCGCCTTTGGGCACATAATCAGCAGCCTTCAGGAATGGACTTCGGCCAACGACGTCACTCTCAACCATACCAAGACTGTGATGATACACATTAACCTGGGCGCAACAACATTCTTTCCCTTGACATCACACTAGGTCCTGACATCCTACGAGTAGTCAGAGACTTCAAATTTCTTGGTTTCACAACAGACGACGATTTAAACTGGAAGAATTATACCATCATTATCACCAAATCTTCCTCATACCGCCTGGACCTTCTCTGTCAGCTGAAATTACTTGCCGTCCCACCAAATGAGCTCAGGAATGTCTATACCATCTTCAGTCTACCCAAGCTCCCTTACGCCTCCCTACCCTTGTCCTCCTCACTAACAGCTACACAGAGAACCAGCTAGCAAGAGTAGAGAAAAGAGCATGCAAAATCATCCTGGGCTTTTATTACATCACCTACCAAGAGGCCCTCATTTCGTTGAACCTGTCCATCCTCTCCGACCAACACAGGCAACTCACACGGCAGTTTGGCAATAAACTGCTGACTCCCCCCCCCCGGTCACATAGACCCCCCCCCATATCCCAGCCACGAACCGCCGTTCGTCACCATAATCGACTTGTTCCAATCAGAGCTTGTACAGACGAATATAAGAACAGTCCTATACCTACCAATGTGAACTTCATAAACAATCCATGAACAGCTATGCAAGTGAACAGCTCAGCTTCCTGTTAGTTAGGCTATGCGGTATATCAACAACTGTATTACTGTAACTATTCTTTACTTAACGTTCAATCTAGCTCATAATGTATAAAACATAATACTGACATCTGTAAATATCCCTGCATATCTGCCATCCTGGCTATCTAAATGTACAGCCGCACCAAAAAGTCTCTGCCCCGTTTCTCGTTGATACAATGTGAAACAATGGACGAACAATTCTGATCAGTATGTATGATGCCTGGCGTGTGTTGGTAGGCCTGCCTGCTATCCTCGGTGACAGCTGCCAGTTAGTAAAGTCACTCGTTTCTGGAGTTTGAATTGTGTATGAATCACTGTGTATCATCGACAGGAGAGTAATATGATAATATTAATATAGAGGTAATCATATGAATGACAGTCATTCAGTAGGTATAATTGCTGCTGACATGGTTGAGGCAAAACTTATTTAACACAAGACACACTGGATACTCTAAGCATTCAGCCATGCACTGCCAGACGACATGGACAAACGTTGGTTCCGGGTAATAATTACAGCTCGACATGGTGGGGCTAGACAGAAAATATGTTATTTATTCTTACGCTAGCTGTGGGTGGTAACACAACTATGATAATAATGGTGTGATGTTGAAACTGTATCAATAAATGATGCCAAAAATGGGCTTCGGTTAACATTGGTTCGTAATTACCGAGGTCCTGTTGACATTGGCATTGAAATATTACTACGAAATATGCATTTATTGGAACGGCTGGATCACATTGTTCCCGCTGATTGTGAGTGCATTGTGCTGTAATACTGCTGAAGTATGTGTAGTTCTCTCGAGATTGTTTGGAAGAAATACGAATCAAGGCAGCTAATATGAACAGCCCGGGGGGGGAGGGGGGGAATGAGTGGTCAGTCTGTAGTCTATATGAGCTGACGACCACCACGACAAAGCCATAGGTTTTGTATCACCGTTGCATCCAATATGTAGTCTTTAGAAACACCGCTTGGCTGTCATACGAGTGATGCTAGGTGATAAGGATATGAAGTAGATTACTGTCACTGTATAATCATATGACAAAGTCATTCATTCGAAGTTGCTTTCATTGCAAATCAACAGATTCGTCAGGTTCAATTTCTTTTTTTTTTCCGAGCCTGCTCCAGTGTCACCTCAGCTCAGCAAATTATGCAAATTTGGCAACTCAACCCTTACGTTGCAAGTCACTGTACCTTTAACAAATTTGTGAACACCACTGCAGCAAATTGTCACAGGTTTTATGTATGATATCCTATTCTACCCATCCTCATTGAATTCTATGACAAATAAATTGTATAGTGCAGTTATTATGTCTTTATGGGATGCAGCTCACAGTTAGACGTACCAACCATACTCTGGCGGGTAGAGACTTTTTGGTGCTAGTGTACCGTACCCAAATGCTTAAGCAAAGTCTGGAAATATCCAGCTCACCTTAATCTAATACTCTTGTATGATTATTGAAAGGGTAATTATCATGGCCTCACAGTTTTGTAATATCTGTAAAACCTCAGGTATGTATTTCAGCCAAATGGCTGTTGTTGTCTACTTCTAATAAACCATTATTCATTCTAATCATTTACCTATGCATTCACATGCATACACCCATAACCATTCTCCCAAACATACACACACCCATACATACTACTATGATACTTGGCCTTAGAAACAAATGTTATAAAAGCCAACTGAATGACCTAAAGGTATCCAGCCTAGAAAAGAGATGGTAGAGTTGATCACACAAATATTCAGATTTATTGAAGTCTTTGATAACCTCGATCTACCAGCTACCTAACGCTTGATTCGTCTGATTTCACTCTTAGAAATGGACACACATTCGTGGGCAAACGTTTTACCTCGAATTAGGCAAAGTGCTTTTTCTTCAACAGGATTGTTAACATATGGAATCATTCAACAGTTAGAGCACTTAACAACATTAACATAGGTTCGTTTGAGCGTAAACGATGAATAATTCGCTTTAAGTCCACGACTGATGTTATGTGCGCCTCCATAGTTAATTAACAGGTTACAATTTTTTCCCTGAAGAATCAATGTCTTTCTGCTGTTACCATAGCAATCCATGGGTTTCTGTTTTTTTCCTTTATCACAAATAGCCTCGTTAGGACTCGGTGATAAGCTGATGTTTGATTTTCTTTGCATTCATTTGCATACGGGTCTCCAAGTCTTTTAAGGAACACTGTCAAACTATATGAGTGATATATAAGGTCAAGACTAACTGACCGATTCATAGGTCCGGTATGGAAAACATCGGTTGCGACTCTTATGTAAGTATAGGGTGATGCATACTGTCAAGACAGTTCACTGGCTCAGAGGGCTGGTGAGAAAGAGATTGTTGGTGACTTTAATGTGAGTAAAAGAGGATTCGTAAGGTCAAGACTGACTAACTGACTCACATGACAGGTGTGGAATATATTGTTAGTGACTCTGCTGTAGGTATAGGGTGATACATATAAAGCCAAACTAACTGACTGACTGACTCACAGGGCCGGTGTGGAAGACGCTAATCAGCTCCAGTACGAATTCGCTGCTCATCATCTTGGTGTCCTGTGGAAGAAAAGCCGGATGTTAGCGTAGTGCTACAAGGTGTTCCTGAAGGAGGGAGGAGAGCGGACTGACGGAGGGAGGAGAGTGGACTGATGGAGTGAAAGATGTTTTGAAGCTTTAAAGAACGAGCATGCATGAGGGTGTGAGGTGTACAGGAGATACAGCGAATTGGAGTGATGTGATAGACAGGGGTCAACGTGCTGTCGCTGAGCTGAACCAGGGAAGTTGAAGAAATCAGGGGAAATCAGGAAAGGTATAATCTTTTCAATACTTGGTCGCCGTTTCCCGCGTTAGCGTGTTAGTGCTAAGAACAGAAAAGAAAGATTTATTTGCTCATATCTATTCTCTATCTGTCATGCTTAATGCACCTAAACCACAGTAACCTATCCAACATAATTTTAGTGCTGGAACAGGATATGAATCAAGTGATTTGTTTGTTCACCTGAAAAATAATCACCCAGTATCCTAAAACTTATTCCAAAATTTTATGTATACACATCCTGTAGGGAAAGACTGGTAATTGTATCTTGTATCACTGGAAATTTAAAATATTTGGATCGAGATAAAGGAATGCACACGACTGATGCTGTAACAAATCATAAATGTAAACAGCTGCAAGAAAAGCAAGCCTTGAATGACTGTGTGAATGCAGTAAGGTCAGGCGATGAAACCTGCGCTCCCCTCCCAGGGATAAATTTCCCCATGGTGCAGTAAGTCCCTTCTTGCCGCTGTATATAGCTCTACAGCGTTAGTGTAACTTAGGTCAATTTCCAAGGGCTATGTAAGTCCTATCTTGCCGCCACATAAACGTTTACCTCGTTAATGTACAGCAAGTTGTCCTCAAGACGCCCTGAGAAATACAAGAAAGCTTGATGTCTCTGCCTTTCTACTTCTTAGTGTGGCCACCACACAGTCAGTAAGGGGATGGCTTCAAGAAGGCGAGGAATTGAAGAGGTGTTCCTTTCTTGAAGTTTTAAGCTTCATGTGAGACCACAACTCCTCGATAGGATTCAGGTCTGGAGAATTCCCAGGCCACTGATGGACGTTCTGATTGCCTGATAACCATTTCATGACCTTCTTTGCCTTGTGACATGGTGCACTGTCTTGCATAAAGAAGTTACAGCCGTGGATCTCATAAAAAATTCATCAAGTGGTCACGAAGAACTTCACTGTAGCGGTTCCCATTCATTGTGATGTTCTTGGGAAGCACATGAAATCCCCCACGCTTTAACTCTCCACTGAAGAAACCCAAATCATGACTGAGTCTGGGTGTTTGACGGTCATTTGCACATCACAGCGGTCATGGGGTTTCATGTATGAGGGACGTCTCAACTTTCCATGCCTCACTACACCACACTGGAAATTCGAATCATTGCTCCATGAGACCCTTCTCCAGTCCTCAACAGTGAAATGTTTGTAGTTCCTTGCAAAACTGAGACGAGCAGAAGGCATCTTGTGAGTCATTGGGGGTTTTCTGGTCGGGGAACGAAGAGGCAAGTTCAGGTGTTCCTGGCAGCACTCTTGAATGGTGCGTTCTGCAACACTTCCGAGGAAGGTGGGATAGAGTTGCTTCAGTAGTCTTGCTGTGATGTGTGGTTTTATCAATACTTGTCTCTTGATAAGCTTGTCAGTATTTACTGAAGTCTTTTTGGGACGCCATGGCACAGATTTACGAGGTGGAACTTCACCTTGTGGGATACTATTGACTTTTGCAACGAGGCTGTATATGGCTGACTTGCTCACCCCCTTACGCTGACAAATCCCCTTCACCGACATTTTTGCATCCCTCAGGGTAAGACTTCGAGCCTTTTCTTGCTGAGTGAGGTTCTTATGCCCCATTCTAAGGAGAGGGTGGGCAGTAGCGAGACGAAAAGTGAATGAAACAAAAAAAAAAGGGTCTTTGTTAATCGAGCAGCTTATAGCATGCGTCCTCTCTCTAGCATGTCCCATGAGGCACTGACGCGCTCCTTAGTCCATGGTGATGGGGTCATAAGGAGAGTTGCCAAGAAGTAAACAAGCGAAATCTGAGCATTCGGTATGCTGATAGACGCGGAAATGCTGAGGACACCCAACCAGACAACAAAAGGCTCCGTATTCCTCAGACTTTCTGCGGGTACTGAATACACACACACACACACACACACACACACACACATACATACATACACACACACCCACACCCACACACACACACACACACAGAAGTTGGTGACTGAGTTTGGAAAAGTGTGTGAAAGGAGAAAGCTGAGAGCAAATGTGAATAAGAGCAAAGTTATTAGGTTCAGCAGGGTTGAGGGACGAGTTAGTTGGGGAGTGAGTTTGAATGGGGAAGAATTGGAGGAAGTGAAGTGTTTTAGATATCTGGGAGTGGACTTGGCAGCAAATTGAACCACGGGAGCGGAAGTGAGTCATATGGTGAGGGAGAGGACGAAGGTTCTGGGAGCGATGAAGAATGTGTGGAAGGACAGAACATTATCTCGGAGAGCAAAAATGGGTATGTTTGAAGGAATAGTAGTTCCAATAATATTATATCGTTGCAAGGCATGGGCTATAGATAAAGTTGTACAGAGGAGGGTGGATATGTTGGAATGTTCAAGGAAAATATGTGGTGATATGGTTTGATCAAGTAAGTAATGTAAGGGTAAGAGAGATATGTGGTAAAAAAAAGTGTGGTTGAGAGAGCAGAAGAGGTTGTGTTGAAATGGTTTGGACATATGAAACGAATGAGTGAAGAAAGGTTGACCAAGAGGATATATGTTTCTGAGGTGGAGGGAACAAGGAGAAGCGGGAGACCAAATTGGAGGTGGAAGGATGAAGTAAAGAGGGATTTTGAGCGGCCGGGGCCTGAACATGCAGGAGAGTGAAAGGCGTGCTTGGGATAGAGTGAAATGGAATAATGTGGTATACTGGGGTCGATGTGCTGTCAATGGACTGAACCAGGGCATGTGAAACACCTAGGGTAAACCATGGAAAGGTCTATGGGGCCCTGGATGTGGATAGGGAATTCTTGTTATGGTGCATTACACATGACAGCTAAAGACTGAGTGTGAGCAAATGTGGCCTTTTCATCTGTTTCCTGGTGTTACCTCGCTGACACAAGGGGTGGTGATGCAATTTCCTGTGGGGTGGGGTGGTGTCGGGAATGGATGGAGGCGAGCAAGTATGAATGCGTATATGTTTATATGCATGTGTATGTATATATGTATATGTTGGTATGTATATGTGTGTATTGTGCATGTATGTATATATGTGTGTTATGTGAGTGAATGGATCTTTCTTCGTCTGTTTCCTGGTGCTACCTCACTAATGCGGGAATCAGCAATCAAGTATAATAAAATAAATAATATATATATATATATATATATATATATATATATATA
>JAYMFT010401981.1:0-34100 GCA_038088735.1 Panulirus argus | reverse complement strand
GAAGAAGAAGAAGAAGAAGAAGAAGAAGAAGAAGAAGAAGAAAGAAGAAGAAGAAGAAGAAGAAGAAGAAGAAGAAAAAGAAGAAGAAGAAGAAGGAGGCGGCAGGGTGGAAGGTCATAATACAGTACATACGTGACAAACATGTTCTGATAGAAAAAATCCAGGATTATGTACCAATATAATATGTGAGGGAGGTCCCAAATGAACCATCCTTCCATAAGGAACAAAAAGGCATATTAGATACAGACATATAAATATACACACCACAAACATATTTAATCAATTTGGCTTTTGTAGGTGTTAGTTGCTATGTTATTTTTCAGTTCCAAGCGATCAAATGCTTTCCTCACCGTAAGTTTGACATTTCCAAAGCATTTTTAAGGCAAATACTGCATTTGTTCAATAACAAAAGCTATTTTGTTAATTTTTTAAGTAAAAGCCCAAACAGAATGAAGAGATGTGCAGTGACCAGAGTATGCTTCACATGCTGGAGACACCTAAGTTAAAAGTATAATGATAATTTGAAGTAAATGTATTAACAGTCTAGTCAAATTCCAAATACTAATATACATACATTCAAAACCATGAATACACTACACAGTATTTGCAGCACAAATAAGAATTAAAAATGTCTGCTATATAACTACCATCAGTATCATGACTAAAATATCTAAAAAGTGAGAGAACACTATCTTTAAAAATTAGTTTTCAGTACACTGGGGAAGATATTCTACACTGGATATCAAAATGAAGAGTGAAAAACCACTTCTCTATCATAAGCAGAGTCCTATGTACCTCTAAAAGAGAACACTTACTTGAGAGAGTGGTTTAAACAGTTTTACCTCCAAAATGAGG
Organism: Panulirus argus; assembly: GCA_038088735.1. Lineage (NCBI taxonomy): Eukaryota > Metazoa > Arthropoda > Malacostraca > Decapoda > Palinuridae > Panulirus > Panulirus argus. The sequence continues at coordinate 33,245 of JAYMFT010401981.1, read as the reverse complement.
CGTATCCAAGAGAATTCATCTCCCTTGACCAGCACACTCGTATATGAGATGAGCCCCTGAGATTATCATTCACAGATTTAAAGGCTATACAGAAACATCTCAGGCTTATGAAGTCACAGAATACAAGGTAGTATGAAGCAGCCAGTCACTAAGATCATTCAATGATGGCTGTGTCTCAGGCCTGTTACTGTCAGGAATCAAGAACTCATTTTTTTAAAATATGAAAGGGGAAGATCAAACAGAATGCTCAGAGAGCTCTGTTTATGGTAAAGCTAGTTTTTCATACTTGTGAAACATATACTTCACACCTATGGATAAAACCTTTGAAGCCTATGGCAGCACACACACATGAAGACAGGAAAACATTAAGAACAACAATACATAAAACCTTACCCTCAAGAACAACTTAGCCCCAGTTTCATATCATCCTCTCCTAAAGATGGAACTCCCAATATCCACACATGGGAGGCCAAAAAGATCTAAACAAATCTATTGTTAAAGAAAGGTGTTTCTTGAATGGCCAAGACCCTTCTTTTTTGGGCTCCACATATGACAGAACCAAAGCTTTGTGAAAATTCTGTTTCAAGGCCATCAAGGAATAGGATCTAAAGCCCTGGGATCTCCTGTTTCTCTTACCAATGGCAAAGGGTTATAAGACGATTTCAACAAGCAGAGGCTAATCAGTAATCTAGCAAAAACTAAAGATCGATTCATTAAAAGCAATCAAAGTCTTGTTGAGCATCCATAAATAAACTGTCCCCATAAGGTATCCCAAAGGACCCCCTCAGGGTATGCACCTTCTGACCTAGTTCCAATAATGTATCACTAGTACACTTGTCAAAACATGCTTTTGCCCTCCCTCCCATGAATCCAGCAAAAGTTGAGCAATATACCTGCAATCACTACTGTTCTCTGTATTGAAGACATAAAGGGACAGTACTATAGGATGGTGCATGGACTTCCTCATGACTGACATCCTCCAATTTGGTACAATGGTATATTACTGAAAAACTAGTTCAGGCACGGGGCATTGGGTTTCATACTATGTCTGCTTTCCCCATCGATGACACTGGGTTATGAGAACTAGACATAAACAACTATCAAGTGGTCATATCAGAAACAACAATCAGACATGATATTAGGAGAAAGATCTCCCTGGTAAGCAATAACCTTTCTAATGGCAGAAGTACCTTAAACATTATCTTAATTTTAAGCACTGTTTGGTATCACTCCTTGCCTGATGTATAACTATCAAAACACAGGCCTGTACCTTGTACCTCCACTATGACATCCTTCAAAAAGAATTAAGAATACCAAGAACTATCTATCTATTTGTCTATTAGATTACTCCATCCTAATTTAATAGCGTGGATCAAGTATATACAGCCTCTGCGACACCACTCACACACATCTGCAACCCTTGTCTAGTGCAACAAAGTGAAACATGGACTTCCACACTTTTGAAAATGCTCCTCACTTTTCACTTTACTCAAAAAGTTATTTTGTTACGAGAAACAAGAGTTTCCGTTCATACCACCTTCTTACACAGAGTACTTCCAATGTATCTGATCACTTATCATTCGTCAATTATCTTCATCTAAAATATCCCTAACCCTAATTAATGATCTCACTATGTGTATTCACCTCTTTTGCAGTCACCTTTCCTCCTTGTACTTTCTATTATATTGCTATATTCTTCTTGACCAACCTATGAACTGCCATCACATTAATTTCTAATGAATGTTTTACATAAATATACTCCAAAAAAAGAAAAAACAAAGTATAATATAAAAGAATAAGCAAAAGCACATAGAAAGCACTGAGTTTACTGGTATGGCTGACCACATCAAAACAGTCTCCAGTTGCTGCTTATGGTTTGTGTCTTGGAGACCAAGGCTAAATGAAAAAGGATACTGATATGACATCACTGAAGGCCAGGATCTTAACTGAATGCATCATAAGCCAGACCCAATCATGGGCAGTCAAAGCTCACTGCATTAAACAGGGTGAGTTAAAGCTCATTGTGATTGACAGAGCAAGTGAATCATGAAAGCTGGGTTGCTGCTTCATGTCACTTCACCTCCATGCCATGAGGTTATAGGCATGGTCAAGTTACTGTATGGAAACCCAGACACTAAATGTGCATCAGCCAGCCTCATATGATTTATGATGGTCGAAAGAGGTGAATCCTCGTGAAAACATCAATTTTTTGGGGGAGTAAAACTGTTTTAACCCTTCACCAACCAAGGGCTCTCTCAAAACTCATAAAGCTCCATCTGTAAGTGAAAAATGTGAAATCAAAGCAAAAAGAAATGTGACAGGTACCAAAATTGAATGTTTATTCTAATATTCTCAATTAAAATTACATTAAGAAATGTTGCATTATTGCTATGATGTGATAATTAAGCTGCATAATAAATAATGAATGGATATAGGGTTTTCCCTTTGACTATAATCTATGTTGAGACAGCAGTTTCATAAAAGATCATGGAACAAGTTTGTACCACATATAACATGCATAGTGCTCAAATGTGCAACATACTCAATAGCCAGGCTACATATCAGAGTGTAGTTAATGCAAAAGCAAATATTAGAAGCTAATACAAAACCCACCTGCTTAAGAAGCAATGTCAAGCCTCATGAATGGCTCGATGATGTTAGCTTTCAAATACGTATTATAACTGTTAGAAGCTTGTTTCTTGTGATTTGAAAGTATGAAAATGTGTGGGGTGGTTTCTATATTCCTTAATCATTTTATTAAGAAATCTAAAGTTTTACGAAATAATACTGAAAGTTACAATGCAAATGATAAAGAGAGCAGAATTCAGTGCAATGACTAGGTATAAAACTGTAAATAAATAATAATTTTTTTCTGAAATGCAACATAAGGTTTTATTTAAAGTTATTACAAAATATACCAAGATCTTATGTGGGTAAAACTGAGCAAATCAGCAGACTGCTGTTTAAGTATGAATGCTAGATATACAAGAAATACTATACTCTGTATTTACAAGAAAAACTAGGCTTAAATTTGCAGTTCTCAAAAGTAGTTTCTAGTTCATTTAGTAAGTAATGAATGGTCCTGGGAAGTTGTGTAGTGGTCAGCCTGTAGGAGTGGGCTGTGTGGTCAGTAGCTTCAGATTCCCTTATCATTATCCTGCTTCCTTGCCTGTAAGATGCCCACAGCCACCTGCTTGCCAGACATTATAGCACCTCTACTGTATGCAAGCAGGGGGTGGACTCCGCCTGGACACCATAACCACAGAAACAAATATAAATCAGTCAAGTACAGATAATAAAGGATAAAACTGGACCATACATAAATGCTTTGCTGTTAGGTGTGAGAAGTAATGTGAGATAATGGGAAGACAGTATATCAGATATAACCAGCCAATATGAGCATTAATAACATATTATCAAAGCATAATCTTTACTAGATACAAATTTAACAAGGTAAGCCTAGGAGACAGATAGCCTTATGATAACTACATGAGGCCCCACCAGACACTGGAACCTTGAAACTTTAAGTAAAATGTCAACCAACCACCAAAATACCAATCCCAGGCCCTATGCAGTCAGAACCTACCAACATTTATACACCCACTGTCTCACCAGTAACACTGCTAATCTCATCTCTGTTGATTTAAAACATAATTCAATGTCAATTACGGTAAATGCAAGGTGGACAGTAATTACAGTTCAGTTTCTACATCTTACAAATGATACTAAGCAGAATGAATTCTCTGTCAAAACTACTTCTCTATACGTGACAATGAGTACTTGACAGAATTTGTGCCTTAAAATACAGCAGCAAGCACCAAGTTAAAAAAGATGACGGCCACTCACTCAAACGCTACCACACTTCTTGAAAATCTTCCTAAAATTGCCTTAAAAAAATTTCAAAGGCACATTAATATTTACAATGTAAGCCACCAAGATACTAAACACAGTATTTCTAAAGGTACATTAGGAAGCCAAAGTACTATGCAGTGGGTAGCTAGTATGGACATCGTTTATCTGAGAAGACCAAAACCACAAAACGCTCTATGTATGGAATTATGTTTAAAATGGATGTTATGGTCATGTTTTAGAGCATTATTTATCATCCTGTAATGACCAATAAAAATAACATCATATAAATATAAAATGAAGCATAAATCAAACTAAAAAGAAACAAATTCATATGCTCATATTTCGTACTTATATTGAAGTGATTATTTTTGGATTATATATTTCTTTTTTTATGTTGAAGGCTCCAGTCATGGACAAAAGTCCACATCAAGGCTGGGCCCTTATTGAAAGATAGAGAGAATTAAGAAACAGGGAAGAAAATACTGGGAAAGTATCTGCAAATTTTTAAGAAAGTACAGTATATATATAAATGTTGAGAAGAAATACAGATGTAACAATATACTAGCCTAAATTACTCCTAAAAAAAGGAAGAATCCAGAGTATCATATTGATCAGTCGATAATGTGCTGCAGTTCTGCCTTTGTAACATCCACTGAGCAAATTAATGATGTAAAAAGAGTGACAGTAAATTGCTGAACACAAGCATCTGAAACCCTCTTCAATAAATCAGTGTATCTTCTTTATATGCTTACACTTCTCCTTTAAAAGACTGTCCCATTGCTAGTGCATATGCATAATTTTCTGTTTGGTACTGAAAGATTTTTGGTGCAAAAATCTTCTTCACCGATCACAAGTGGAGACTGCCTTGCCTTATGTGTTCGGTTAAAGGCATCAGATGTGCCACAGGAATGTTCCTTTTAAAACTAGAATATCTTTGGACATTCAAAGTGTACATCTGAACCACCACAGGGGTGCTGGTCTGATACAATGAAACATATATCATTACTGAAATTCTATCATTACTGAAATTCCTTGGCAAGAGTAATCAACAGTTAAGAATAGCGTAAAAGTATGCAAATTTAATGAATGGATTGTAGTATCAAATATATCAGCCCAATAAATATAGTAGTCATGTAAGACCATGAATGTCGCAGAAATGGCCAGAGAAAAGCCAGATCTAAGAAACTTGTTGATAAAAGATGAGGTGGGTTTCAGTAGCTCGATGTTGGTCTAAGGAGACCCAGAAAACACTCTGCCATCCTTGATCAGTGGTGACATTCTGACTCAGTATCAGGGAAACATTGTTTAGATGCACTTCCAAGTGCCTTAAATGAATTTAAAAGGGAACTTTGTAGTTAAGGATAAAGAACTGTGTGGATTATATGTTTTTTGAAATTATTTGTGATCCAGAGAAAGAGTATGTATTTGTGGAATGAGTTTCAACTAACCATAAGTACATCTAGCAGAAACGACCGACAACAACCTAGACCAAGGCTACTAGGTTGCCTTTATAAACAGTGAATGATGGACTGTGTGTTCAGGAGGCAAAGTTAACCATGGCACTGGTAATGAAAGGGATTCATGATGATTTTAGTTTCCTGACAAGCCTAATCCTGGGATCACTTATTGTGCAGTTGGTGGTTAGTTTTGTTAAATTCTTAAAAGTTTCAATGATAACTGTTTTTCAATGGGGCTCCACTTTCCAGACAGATACTCCTGTCTCTAAGCCTCACTGAGTCCAACACAGAATTCTATGTTATATCTTTAGTTCCACACAAACTTCTCACACTGTAGTAAGCATCTCTCATCATTTAATAAAAAATCAGTCTTCCTAGCTTGGGTTGATTAGGGTAAAAAAAAAAAAAAAATAATGTGGAACATCATGACAAGCACACCTGTTTGAAGGACTGGAACAGTTAGCTGCCAACAAAAGACAAAATCATGATTATTTTTTGTTTTAAAACTGTTTCTCTCTAACAACATGAATAATAAAAACACATCCAAAACATTACTACCAATATAATAACAAAAAACAGATAAAAAGAGGGTAAAGGTGGAGTTAAAGAGCCCCAATATCAGCTTATGAAGTGATGGCACTTTGCATATCATACTAAACTGTACTCCTTTCTTTTCTGTCTTCTAACAATAAATAACTGAACGGTGAGTAGAGCTTTGAGAGCGAAGGAAAATGTGCTGAATACTGTAAAACAATGAACAAATTCTAAAAATCTCCAGAACCCTTAAAAAGGACATTTGCCTTGATTTCCATGTTATTCTAAAAAATTGCTCCCTTAGATGCTCATGAGGATCAGTGTAGAGCAAAGAAATATATTTTTCAGCTTTTGGAACCCATACATTTTCCACAATTTTTTTTACTTACATAAAAAGTTAAAAAGCATATATTTCAGAACTTTCAATTTGAGAATGATCAAAATAGTTTTATTTTAAATACAAACACAACTGCACATGACATGACATGACCATAAACAGAACTACTCATCCATATCTCTAATGCTCATTCTCTCTGGGAACTCCTTTCAAGGGGGTGGCAACAGTGAAAGTCTCCACTCATCTCCATCCTTACATGCCTCCTTCTCATACACCATTCAATGCCTTTTTCCCCTATTTCTTTCCCTCCAGTGCTCTTCTACTCTATTTCCCCATGTCACTGGTGGTCCTCCTCTCAGACGAAGGCCTCACTTTTTTTCTACCATACACTCTCCTTGTAAACTCCCTGTCTTGCATATTTCTAAATTAATATTGAAAATCAGGTAAATTATGCATCTATGGTTCATTTGGTTCTTTTCATTTTCATGAATGGTTTTCATTGTTTTACATTACTTAACCCAACATTTCCCTCACCTTCAGTGCCCTAATAAGACATTTTCATTGTTGTCAGATGGGAAAAAAGAAATACAAATCACTTTCAAAAACTTTAAAAATATTCTGCATGGAGTTAACTATCAAATTATATGTTTCATAAGTTAACAGCAGGTCAAACTTAAACTCCATTTGTAGTGAACTAATGTGACAGCACATTCTCATGGTCATGAATCATGCATGATGCAAATGTCAAGCAATAACTGTATATATAAATAAAAAAATGTATATATATATATATATATATATATATATATATTAAATCATAACAAATTTCAACATATAAAAACACACTAGAACCCATTCACTTCAAATGGTGGGAATATACAGACTTTTCTTTTTAGAGAGACACACTCTTTCTTCCAGATAACTTCTTAAAATGTTTGCCCAAAAGAAACATTTGAAAGATTTCCTGGATTTAGCATCACCCTGAACTCTGACAGCTGCAGCTTAATCACCAACTTCCAAGAAGAATGATAGTTCACAAAGAATAAAGCTTTAATATATGCAATATTCAAATATACTGTAAAGAATATCTAACAAAGAATGTTTCAATGTTCAATTCTAACTTAATGGAGTGAATGCAGGTATTGAAAGCTACAAGCAACACTTGGACAGGATGGCACAAATGTTCAAACAAGTCAAGAAGGAATCAGGAGCAAAACCAATGCCTGGAAATAAAATGGAGGAGGAGAATGAAAAATAAAGGTTTTCTGATCATATCTTTATCTATAAGTCATGTTTGTAGTGTTGTAGGAATATGTGATGTCCAGGAAGTGGACAAAAGAGTGGAACTAGGCTATGTCTAAGGAGTGTGGTTTTAAATAAGTGTAGGTCTGTTGGGATTGTATTTAAGACCACGTTGGGAAAGTGGCTGTTTAGAACTTGTTGGGTCATTTCTGTGGGCGTGTCTTGTCAGTGATATGTTTGCTGGGCATGGGGAGTATCTGTGAGTATAAAAGATGCTGAAGTCTGAGGCTGAGGTAAACTTTCTATTTCTACTTGTGGGTTGGTGGTTTCTTGTGAAGTGGTTTGCTGTTGTAAAGAAACAAGTGTTGAGCATGGTGAAGTTGGATTCTACTAGGAAGATCTGTGTTTCATTGTGTAATTGTTGGGTATCTGTGGTTATGTCCCCAGTGATCATCATGAGTGCTCTATTTTCTGCGGTTTGACGTTTAATTATTTTTACTTTTGAATGGGGTGGATGACCAAGCAGGTAAGGCATTGCTTATGGTGGAGCAGCTGAACTGCTTTTTAGAGATATAATTACCCTAGTAACCCTTTTCCAGGGGCTCCTTCAGCCCCAAGGATACAGTACTTCAAGTTTCAGGGAAATGATGGACTCCTTCGGAGTGAGAAGTTCTTCAATAAGACTGCACTTCCGATGATACAGCCTTGCTAAAGGTGACTTTTCAATCATAGCATAACATCATGCATGGGGAGCCTGGGAACACCCATATACACCCAGTATACCACATCGTTCCATTTCACTCTATTCCATGCATATCTTTCACCCTCCTGCATATTCAGGCCCCGATTGCTCAAAATCTTTTTCATTCCATCCTTCCACCTCCAACTTGGTCTCCCATTTCTTCTTGTTCCCTCCACCTCTGACACATATATACTCTTTGTCAACTTTTCCTCACTCATTCGTTCCATATGTCCAAACCATTTCAACACACCCTCTTCTGCTCTCTCAACCACACTCTTTTTATTACCACACATCTCTCTTACCCTCACATTACTTACTCGATCATGACCTTGGGACTTTTCTATTCTAAGGGGAAAACAAGAAATATTTAGACCACATATTCTGTCAATAAGAATAACATGAAAACATTTCATAATGAGTATGAAGTAAAATATGAGACAATGTAGAAATTTAGTTATTATAACATGACACAGCCAATGTTATGAATCATATGGGTAACAAACTGTAAGAAAAGTCAGAACCTAATATGTTGCATTGTTTTTGGTAGAGTCCTGAAATTTTTTCAAGAGTAAAAGCTTTCAATCAAACATATCTTTACCCTTATTGTCTTGGAAGTTGGTGATGTATAATTTTAAGAAATATTTGTCAGTTTCTATTCATGTCCTCAAAGTAGTAATATCCTTATACATAATATATTCTAATTCATTTCTAAACATGGTTCAAGACTTCAAAAACTTCCAAAAAGAAAAATCTCTTCAAAAATTGCACTCAAGACAAAAACAAAATTATTATATCAATAAAGCAATTCCATCAGGAGCACAAAAACTAATATTCACATCAACAAGGATCTACAAGATATACTGATGAAAGAGAAAAGCACAAACATCTTAATCCCAAAGTCACTGAACAGGTTAATGGACTTACAGCCATTAGAGTGATTCCTGCAGCTTTGTGCTGAGGGCCATTTGTGTCAAAATGGAGGCCAAGTTTATGAGAGACTCGGAGGTGGAGGTTTTGGTCTAAAGCTTCATCATCCTGGAAGGAAAGTCATCTTTTAGAAGAAAGTGTAATACTAGAAATGATCAAGGTGTATGGTATATTGGTACGATGACAGTTTTTAAGCAGAGTAATGCCGCAAGCTTTACTTGGGTCACATCTCTTTCCCCCACTTTGAGGGTGTTCTCACTTTCCTTGAATATTTTTCAGTGTATAGATCCCTGACAAGAGGAGTTATACACTAAGGGTAGGAACAAGGATGGTCTCGCTATGGTTTAAAGCTGCAACACTGTTTCACGCCCTCGACCTACTTCAAGACTTATCTTGACTGCTTCATGTGCACCAATTCAACCTATTAACGGCATGAAGGCTCTGCCTACCCTCGCTCTACCCGAATATACCACATCACACTAATTCTTTCAATCCAGTGGATATCTCTTGTCCTCCTAAATGTTCAGGCCCCAATACCCCAAAGCCTTCCTTCTCAGTCATCCCTTCCATTATGTTCCTTCCACTTCCAACATAAATCCTCTCTCTTAGTCTCTCTTCACTAATCATCTCCACCTATCAACAACAATTCAACACACCCTGGCTGGCTCTCTCAATCGCACTGTGCTTACTACCACACATCCCTCACACAGTCTTTTCTTCTATGATCAACCCATCACACACTACACATTGTCCTCAAACATTTAAGTTCCAGAAAATCTATAATATTCTCTCTTAGTAATTAGGGCCCAAGACTCAAATCTAAACAACAACATGGAAATTTACTATACCTAGAAACACACCCAATTTTGCCTTTATCTATAATGAACTTCCCCTTCCACATCCTAACTAATGCACCAAGATTCTTAAACCCCTTCTTCCAACCCCATCTCAAGCCTCCCTGATTCATTCAGCTTTCAAATCCACTCCCAGATACCTTACACACTTCAATACATTTCATGTACTCCCATTCAAAATCACTCATACCTTTCCATCTCACTCCCTGATGTTTCACTTGTCTGATTTTGTCAAAACTTAATTTCAAATATGGAAATATGTAATATTCAGTAATACTAGTTTACTTATGAATAACATAGGTTAACTAAAGAAAGTTCAACTTTCATGATGAGAACAAGAAATACTTACCGAGACCCATGGATGATCAAGGACCTCTTGTGCACTGAAACGTTTTTCTTGGTCCACCTGAATCATATGAACTATTAATTCACGAGCAGAATCTGATATGTCATCCCAGTAAGGGCTATGAAATTCGTAGTGTCCTCGCAATATCTGATCAAATAGTTCTTCCTGGTTGTTTGTAGCAGATACAAAAGGTGGAAACCCACACAAAAGAATATATGTGATAACACCAGTTGCCCAAATGTCAACCTAAAAAGATATCAAAAGTAAGAATAGAAATTCAAGACTTAAATGTAAATTTTAAATTCATTATTAGTGAATGTAATGCAAAATCACAATTCTGAAAGTGTCAAGTAAATATATGCTATACATATGCATACCCATCTTACAACTAAAAGGGAATCACACACCCTCACTAATTTTGAAAAACAGTTAAATCATTCAAATGGGTTTGGTGAACATACTGGTACTGATGGAAAAAGTTATCATACTTATCAAATCTATATTTTTTTCTATTAGGTTATACATACTATCAAATCTATATTTTTTTCTTTTAGGTTATATTGTTCACTTTATGAAAAAGTATTCATAATTATCAATCTATATTCATTTTATGTTATACTGTTCACTTTATGAATATCAAGTGACCAGTTTCATAAAGTCTTTACAAATCTATCTTTTCTCTTTCACAAGCACACCATCAATGGTTTGACTTCCTCATTCCACCATTCACTACCATTTCTTATATGCCTACCTCCTACATTCTACATGCCACACACTTCTCTCACACATGTAAGGAATGCCTCTCTACATACCCCCACTCCTCACCAACACCCTAGTTTTGCTTATTATTAATTTTTGCCATTCTTCACTCTGTTTTTCCTGGTATCTCTTCAAGACTTTTCCAAGCTCATTCACTTTCATCACCCTTTTCCCACCATTTCATATGCATGCATGTTAGAAGAGTTTTCTTTAAGTTGGTTAGATTAACTAGGGGCATGGCAAAGGGTTGTCATGGGGCTGTTGTTATTCTGGTCCGTGTAAATGACTTACCAGAAGGACAGAGTTCATCCTCGAACATGTTTGCAGATGATGGTGAAATCATGAGTGAAATAAGGAATGACTAGGACTGCATCAACTTATAAAGGGATTTACACAACCTTCAAAGATGATTAAATGGTTGATGACATTTATCCCAAGTAAATAAACTTTAAAGAAAAGGAGAAGCAAGGAGAGAAAGCCAACATATATAATCTGTAAGGAAACAAACAACATGAATCTAAGTGTGAAAGGAACATGAAGATTGTCTATGTACCTAAACTATTATCAAAAATTATATTAGCAAATTATCTGCTACTTAATATTCAAAATGCACTAAAGTATATGGATAAAGAATTTTTCATTAACTATTTACAGCTTACAACAAACCTAAATAGGACTATGCATCTCAGGTTTGGTCACTGCATTTAAACATAAAATCAAACAGAGAAGGTCCAAAAGAAGATAACAAAGATGGTGCCCAATATATAGAGGCTGTAAAGTTGTCCACAATAAAAGAGAGAAGACTGTGGCAATACTTGCTTGCAACCTTCAAGTTACTTAATCTAACTGACACTGTTAACAATTAACAGATCTTTGCATAATGCAAAGAAAGAGCAACAAGATGTCAAAGCATGAATCTAAGCAAGAAACTTGTTTGAAAAGATGCAAAGAAATACTTCCATCATGACAAAGTCAGAGTTTTTCATGAATGGAACAAGGCAAGTGATGAAAATGTGAATGAAGACAGTATAAAGAAACTTAAAAACTTGTATGACAGTAAAATGAATTTATCAGAGTGGGCCCTGCAAATGAAGAATCTCCTGTTTGGACAGGCTATATATATAACTGCAAGTTAACATATCAATAATTAAACTTATATATTCAAAATGAAAAGCTAAAATAGTGTGCTTATTACAAAAGTCATATATGATATACACTCAGACTCACCTTGAGCCCATAACCAGATTCATTTAGGATTTCTGGAGCAACATATGTAGGTGTACCACATACTGTGTATAATGGCTCTGTTACTTCTACTGCTAAACCAAAGTCTCCAAGTTTTAAACTCTTACTGCCATTACTGCGTTCTACCACCTGCAACAACAAAAACAAAAATACATAAGTTTTCTATTTCTTATATGATCATTCATGTCAGCTTCATTATAAACAATATCATTGTCATTATTTCTATTCACCATCATATTCTTAAAAGCTATGCTTCCCACTGATGGCTGCATAGATATCATTCATTTCCTTACCTTTCAAGTCTGCTTCCTTTACACCTTCTGACAAGGTTATCTTTTTCCTTCATGAATACAAATATATGTAGTTTCAATACTTGCATGTAAAACAGAGAATAGAAGCTTTATTGATGTCATAGCATTAACAATCTTCCTGCAAGTATTTCAGAAGTCGATGTGTCCCTTAAACTAAAATCAAACTAAAATATGGAGGTAAATGTATTAACCTAGGTGTTTAAAGACTCACTGCTGATGATCAGCCTATTGTGAAGGTTAGATGCAGCTCAACTGACAGACCTGCAATGACAGAATATGAAGACTGCATGCAACAATCCAGAGCTGGGTATTAGAAGCATATTATAGTGTAGTAACTCCTTCTAGAAGTCATCTACAATTTATCACATTCTATATTATCTTCCACAAATTGCTTTTCCAATTTCTTTGTCTTTTATCAATTTCCTTCCTCATTTTTTTTAATCTCTTCAAAGTCTCCATTTCTACTCATTCTGCTTCCTCTAGTATATGGTATAAAACCATATTCTGGTGTCTTATTAATTCTTTTCAAGTGTTCTTAATTCTAGTGCCAAGTAGGTGAATTCCAGTAATATTTCAAGCATTATTAATGTTCTGTTACCTTACACATAAGTTACAATTGTTTTAGAGGCTCTTGTACCTAAACAGACTGTCTGAGAACAGACTAGGCTGCTGCTCCTTTGTTCAGTCATGCTGTTTGTGGACACAACCAATAAGCCTGTCTGACCATATGCTAGCTGGACTGGCACACACTGTCAAGGTTCTTTTATAATTTTTCCACTTATCAAGCCGTAGTGTTTCTATTGGCTGTTGGCAAAATACTAAGTAGTTTTGAGCCCTGAATATTTATACTGTTTTCTCTTATTGTAATTATGGCATCTTTATTTCTAGTGGTAAACTTATGTATAGTCTTCAATGCCTGTAGTGACAGTAAGGAACTAGTTCTGCATTTACACTTAAAACCATACCTTCAATGGTTTTCATTAAATCATGATGCATCCCTCCTGCCTGCACTCTATGGAGCAGTCTCAAAATTTTGTCTGCCTTGCATGATAATGTTAACATAAAGTGGTATTCTAGGCCTGGAGATAAACAACCTATCTCCAGGAACATAACCCTGTTGTTATACAAAGCCTCATAATATTATGTGCAGTCAAGCCTGGAAAAAATAAAAATAGCATATACTTGTAACCTATTTGTCTCTATACGGATCATTCAAAACCCTACCACACCAAGAGAGAGGAGAGTATCCTTTTTTTGGGGGGTTCTGCTTTATTTATGGATGATATATACATATTCTATAAGTCTTTTGTTTTACTGGGGATCATCATTTGAGATAAACTGCCCAGTTTAAGGGTAAAATGGCAGCCATCAACATCTGATGTTCTATAAAATTATGGTAGCCATAAGATGTTTCAGCTGGTTCATGCCAACACCATTATAGGGAGGTCTCTTCCATTTTCTGGTATGCTGAGAAAATGAATTCCACTCTCTCCAGTATGCCATCAGTCATCATTGCAGAAGCACATACCTTGACCTATTAGACTAGGTATATGATGACCCTGCATAAAATTCTTATGTTGTTGGATGACCCAAGTGTTAAGGAGGCACACTTATCAACAGATGAATCAGCTGGTAAAGAGATGAAGAAGAAGACAGGTGAAAAGAAAAGGAAACAATTGACACTAAGTGATTTGGGCAAAAGTGAGGAGGGTGGCAGTTAGTATGGGATTCCATAGCACTTCTAATCATGATCACATCTTTAACTACAATGTAATGAAAACATTAAATGATCATGCTAACTACAAATTTCCCTTTATTCTTACACCCAAAGATGTGTATATGAACTACATAAACAGGGAAACTTCATTAATTACTAGTGACACTTAATTGTGCCAAGTCATCTACAAAGATTTCCATGGACAGATCCCTACTAATTAAAAAATAAGCATTCTAATTACCAATACTGTAAACACACACTCTTTTCCTTCTTACACATCCTTTCTGCTTTCATACTCTTGCTAGGAATTTGTAGAGAAAATACAAAGTATAACTTTACCAAGAGATTCTCTGGTTTTATGTCTCTATGTACAACTGATCTCTGGTGGAGGTAGTCAAGAGCTGAGGTCAGGTCTCTCACCATAGAGCTGGCATCTCGTTCTGTATAACGTGTAGCACTAGCAATGGCATCAAACAGGTCACCACCCTGTAAGAAAGAAACATTGACAAGATATATCTTACTGAATGATATAAATGGGTTAGAACAAAAAATGAAACTAAAGTAGGAGGAAGACTCCCAAACATTTTGTGACTGAACTATACCTATTTCCAACATATCTACAGCGTGTCTGGCAAATACTGACAGGGTGCTAGAGGAAGAACCTCAGATTCCCTTCTGTTCTGGCTGTCTAATTTCATTTCCACCTCTTTTACATATATAAAGTCTTCGCTTCAACATAAACCCCATAATTATGATTTTACCTCATAAAGGTATCTAAGTTAACCTCTTCTTACACTCACAATACCAAATCCTATTCTAAAACATTTCAGTAAATGTGAATTGATGTGCTGTAACAGCCTGAACCAAGGCATATAAAGCACTCTAAGTAAGATGGGGTGACATGTTTTAGTGAATGGAATCAAGGCATAAGAAGCAGCAAGGTAAAGTCGGGCAACGTGCTGCAGCAGACTGATCCAAGGCATGTGAAGCAGTCAATGTAATCCATAAAACAATTTGTAGACTCTGGTTTTAGCGCATTATAAGTAACAGCTAAGGCATGAATGAAGGCAAATGAGGCCACTGTTTACCTGTTTCTGACATAACATCGCTAAACTAGAAGAAATTCTATCTATCTATCTATATCTCTGATGCCCATTTCCTATGGGAACTCCCTCAAGAGGTGGCCAGGGCAAAAAAGTCTCCATAACAGGCGAACTGCAGTGCCACTTCTTAGCCTTTACTGCCTCGCCCTTAATAGGCCACTGGTAGAGGGCAACTGTAGTGCAGTGTTTTCAGAGCTTACTGCCTAACCTTCCCACCAACTACTATTACCTAATGTATCTACTTAATGATCCCACCAACAACTATTACCTAACATGTCTACATAAAGTACCAACCAACTACTTCTACTTAATGCTCCCAGCTATTGCTACTACCAACTACTTCTACCTAATACTCCTGTCTAATGTTCCTACCTACTACTTCTATCTACTGCTCCTACCATTTTGCCAAAAGGCAGGGACAGCACATAGCACTCACTACAAAAAAATCTAGAAGTCAGAAAGAATGAGTTGTGTGGGTTAAGTGTTGTCAAGTGTTATGTATGACAAGAAGATATTGAATGTTTGTAGACAGGATGTTAGCAGTCTACATGTGAGTGAGGCAGAAAAAAAGACATCTACATGGGTCAAAGGAGTGCATTTTGATAACCACTGAAGTGCTGGCTCATTCTGCAGCCGTCACTGACCCTCCAGATACCCACGTAACATGCCTCACTGGTCAGTGGCTACCTACAAACTATTACAGATTAAGTTAAAAAGTTGAACAAATATACACTTACCTTGACTAGTTCCATAACGAGGTAGAGCTGATGTGAGGTATGGAATTCCTCAATTAAACTAACAATATTTGGATGGCTAACCTGGAAAAAAATTATAATCTTAATGTACATATGAACTTAAAAATATTACAGTCTATTATGATGCTAAAAATATCTGAGTGCATGAGCAGTTAAAAGTAAAAATCTTATCTCCAAAACCCACCTTTGTAATAAACCCCCAGCCATGCATGCCTTTATCAAAATGCAAACATTATCCTGAACAATCAAGCTTACACTGTGCCATATCACCTACACAAACTATGCCACAAATGCCCTCAGTCAAAATATACAGTTTCAACTTTCTCTTCTGATACAACAGGATGAACCATAGAAGGCCCATTCTACAACCATGATCTCACTGTTTTCATGCATATTCTTCAAATGAGGCACTCATTTCATGTACATACTCTCATACTTTATCTTTCCACCTTACTCTCAGTCTTCTGCTATACCAATCCCTACTGACATCAATCAGAAGAAATAAATTTCAATATCTTGTCAAAATCTATCTCATCTATATGTGTAAACCATCTTCATATTCCTCTCTTCATTTTAATGAACATTTTCTTTGATACTATATTTTCCAAAAATGTCCTCATTCTTCATTATACCCACCTTCCACATTCCACATCTACTTCTTACAAAATCCACCCCACCTGATCACTTCCTTCTAAAGTAATTTATTGTGTAGTCACATATTCAACTAAGTTATGTTCGTATGACTTACACCTCTCCAATGATAACAGTAACGGCAAGATTATTGGCCTACATTCATACCTTATATTATGATCATAACATGTCAAATCGCTTCAATAAGGCTTGTGACTCTTTTAGTATTTACTAACATCACCACAACACTTAATTACAGTAAAATATACCAAAATACCAATAACTTCAATGCAATCTGAAACCTCTAACTAAATCCTTAAGGTATATATTTGTCTTCTAACAGACCTTCTCCATTACACGCACATTCTGACGGGTAGCATCGTTAACCCCATCAGAGACCATTCTTGCTACAAACTTTTTGACATACAATTTCCTCCCCACCTATAGACTGTGAGTAGTATCAGATTTGGGCATCACAAGATGGGGTGAAACTGGTTTCTCCACTAGTCATCAGCAAGATATCAAGCTAGAAGGATCTATTCACTCATGTTACACACGTTGTTCAATATCTATTTGCCAATGCTATACAATTTACCCTATTTTCCAACTCCAAGTGCAAACTATCTCTTAGAAAATGCAGCTAGTTTCCCAGGAGTGTCACTACCTAAGAACTGTGCTAGTTTGGGTTCAGTATACTACTAAGGCCAGCAAACACATTACAACAACAATTTATCAAGTATTATAACATCACTACAATCTGTACCTACATACAATGAAAGCTTCAAAATAACCTCCCTCTCAAAGAGACAAGTGATGATTGCTTAACTTTACATGTATAGTGGAGTACATGGAAAGAAGTGACAACAAAAAACCTGATGATCTATGAAAAGGTTATCTGCTGGAGAACAATTATAGTATAAGTTCCTAATCTATATAGACAGAGACAGGACTATAAAACAGAAAGCTTCTCTCCACCCACCACTCCCTTCAGCACATTCAACTAGTGGGAAAATAGCTGAGAAGCAGAGCTGTGTAAGGAGAGTATACTACCATGTGAATTTTAGTGGCAAGTGTAAATGGAAAATACTTCTGTTCTACTGTGTAATGCTGGAGAATCTAGAGAAGAAGCTCAAATCTGAAGAAAAAAAAATTATGTGTATATTTCATTTTCATTCTTGAATGGGCTTATTTATTAATAATAAGTATCAAAGGATTTGTCCATAATGGCACTGATAAATCTCTGTCTTGCCAATATGAAAGTTTTATAACTATATATTTGAAAATTTTGTCCATATTTGATTTGCATCTCATTCCCTCCTTTTAATTTTTTACTGTTATTTCTGATCACCAAAAACTCATTCTAACATGAAGAAATGTTGCAAGGTATGTTGCTTATATCATCTAATATTCTTAAAACTTTTATTCAACCTCCTCAGAGTCTGCACTTTTTCAAAAGAAATAATGTAAGATCTTCAAAAGATTTATTTCCAAGTGACAGGATAGTTTTTTTGACTTTGTTTTTATCTTTCTAGCTTTTCTTCATCTTCAATCAAGTTTGATGACTTGAACCAAACAGCAAATTCTAAATGAAGTCCTGACTAAGGTATTGTAAAGTTTAAGTATTGTACCTTCACTTTACAGATAATAATGCATTTCTCAGTATAAACCCTAACATTCTGTTTGCTCTAAAAATAAATGAGACTGATATATGAGACTGCAATCTTGCTTTTTTGATGGTGTGGTTGGTGGTGGTCTTACAGTGATTCAGATGCTGTTGTTAGTGCTGACACTGGTGCACTTACATCTTACTTGTATTCTTTGTTCCCTTCCACAGAGGATATCTTCTATCCAGTAAAGGAGCCTGCCCCTTATTCCTGCCTCTACCTCTAATTACAGTGGTGTGTATGTGTGATTACTATTTGCACTTTACAAGAAGAGAGTTTTTCCCTCAACTTGCCCATGTAATTATCCATTTGTACTGTACAAGGAAGGAGCTTTAAACTCTTGGGGCCCCATCTCTTTAACATTCTCTATCATACAACTTTTTACATTACTGTATGCAGTCTACATCTACCATATCTTCACTCATTCACACTTCTTATACTTTAAAAGTACATCTTCACATCTTTTTAAATAAGTTTCTTGATTAATTGCATGCTATTTCCTATGAATATTCTACCCCTATATCTCTTGAAGAACTAAACAACATCTTACGACCTACACTTAGCAAGCCGAAACTGCTACCTATGAATTATAAATTTACTGCCTGTTCTCTTTAATGACATTCATTATCATACACAATAATACATATACTTATTGCATAGAAGCACAGCATACTGAGATTTCTTTAAAGATACACATAAGCAAGATAAACAGGGCAACAAAGTTTAATAAGTTTTCCACTAGATTTATCATAATGGCTTCCCTACTCAACTAAGATGAAAATATAAAGGAGAGACATGCTCAATACTACACATAAGATTTTGTATCTATCAATCAAACTTACCCGCCGAAGTATAGATACTTCACTCTCAATCATGTGTTCCTTTCCACGGCATTTGGTCTTGTCAATTATTTTAAGCGCATACTCTTCCTTTGTTTTCCGACACACACATTCTCGAACTACAGCAAAATTCCCATCTCCAAGAATACGGCCCACTGAATATCTGATAATAATCAACAGTATTAATATATGCACTTACCTGCAGCATACTAAACCATTAACTATAATTCATGCATAACCTGGAAAGTAGAATCTGATATAAACCTAGGAAAATGACATTAAAGAAAATTTGCAAGTATTGTACTATAGTCCAGAGGATTAGTTAGTAAGAAACCTGCAAATCAACTTATAATCTTCCTATCTTTTATTTTTCAAATAATATCATGTAATAAACCCATCATATCATATCTTCTGCTGGGTTAGCTTACTGTAAATAAAAGAAAAAATCAATAAATAAGATAAAATAAGAATATAAAAGAAGCTACCCTAATCTGAGAAAAAAGCAAAGTATTTTAAGCCTAAATGTCTATCAGAATGTAATTACCCAAGTCAAAATGTATTCTACTTAGAGAAAAGGATCATTTACTGTTTTCTTTGATGTATGTCAACAAATATTTGACATGCTTATAGAATATACCACTACAGAATGTAGTCTCCAGGAGGGTAAAGCGGGTCTTCACACTTCCAAAGGTGGCATACCTGAAGCTAATCAAGAGAGGTAAACCAAATTTAAGCAGAAATGTTAGCTAATACAAGTGCTTCTTGACTGATAAAGATCCCTTGTAATAATAAGAGCTAACAAGGGATTCCTTAGTAAAAGCCACATTAAAAGCCATTTTCATGAGTCATGGATTCTATAAGACAGCCTTGGTTATGTAAGGAGTACTAGGTTCCTAGTCCATCATGAAATGGTCCTTACTAACAGTGCTTTGAAAGAGCCTGAATGAACAAAAAACATACTCCAAGGTAACTTTCTGTGAGCTTGCTGAAATCTCTTATATGTCCTGACTAGAGAAATATGATGATCCCAAGGAGAAATATTCCAGGATTTTTTTAAGAATACATTTGATCCTAAATTGAGATGTCTCCATTACAGCAAGGGCCATTGTACTTAAGTTAATCTTTACCCACAAAGTATGATCTTCAAACTTCAGTGTAGATTTCTGTGTCTAATTTCATTAACTCTTCTTGTCCCCAACACAAAATAACAAACAAACCTTTTAGAGGAATATCTTGTGAACCTATAAGAGAACACAGAACTTTGGAAGTTCCAGTCTAGGCTAAGATAAGGAAGCTATTGATTTCCATAAAATAAAGGATTTAAACAATCCATTCCAAGCTGGGATACAGTGTTAAATTCCACTGATAAAGTTTTTTTCATGTCAAAGAACTGGGAGACAGCAAATGTTATACTTCTTTCTCAGAAAGGGGACTGGGAAACCACAACAAACTACACACCAGTATCTCTGACGAATGTGGTCTGTAAAATGATGGGAAAGATAATCAAAAAGCAAATGAATGATTAGCTGCAAGGGACACACATCAGAAACAAAGCTTATTCTAAGAAAAGAGGTCATACGCAACTAATCATTCAGATTTCTATAATGAACACTAAGCTATTTTTGACAAGAGACTGATGAGTAGACTGTATATTCTTGGACACCCAAAAAGCATTAGATGTACCACATAAGGGGATGGTAAAGAAACTGAATTCTCACAAATTGGTGAAAGGGAACATAGGACACACATCAGAGGAGTCTTTTCTAGGTTGGCTAGAGTTATGAGTGGAATGCATTCAGGCTTAGTTTTAAGACTGTTGCTGTTCTTCATGTAAATGGCTTGCAAAGAAGACTGAACTCACAATGAATATTCTTACAGATAATGCTACAATCATTCTGAGCTTCAGTTACTGTATTTTTTTTTCATGTTAAAAATTGAAAGATCCCTCCAAAATTCTTTTCTCATTTATGAATAAAATCCCATTAGCACTGAAAAGAGGCACTTTCACAGTGGTGGTTTAAAATACTATTCCCAAGCATGAGATGTATCCTTGAGAAATCACCCCCTTGAATGATCATGCTCAAAATCTTTCAAGATTTACCAGTACAGTGAAAAGGTTTCAGTCATATAGTAAGTTAAGGTTTTCATTTTGTATCACTGAGCCCAGTGCAATGAAGGACACTTAATGGTGAGAGCTGCAAGTTTGTGTCATACTAAAAATGCCTGGATATGATCATGACAGGATATGATGTAAGATAAGTCATAATGACTCAAGGAACACCCAACACAAGGTTCCTAAACTATGACAGCTAAAGGGAAAAGGCAGAAATGAACTATAACTGTCTGATCATGACACAGAAACCAATATATTCCAGTACAAAACACTAATGCTGAAATTGTTCATATTCTTTCAATGAAAATTCAAAGTCATTTTTATGTCTTCTATCAAAAATTTGTCCATCTTTCAATAAAAAAAGACTAATTCTCGATGACTGACACAACACTTCTTCGACAGAAAAAGCATATAATTAACAGGATCTGTCATAATTCATCAAAGACAAACATACACAAGTAAAAAGATAAGGTATCCATAAAAAGAGATTACTTGACAACCACTCATCAACTTGTTGTAAACTGATTTCTAGTTCAAAGCCATCAACATCAAAAAGTTCACTCTTGACACATAAAAGAATGCAGAACAACCATGGTATGAGAACTTACTTAGATGTGACACAAGAAGGAAAGATAATGTTTTCCAAGCCCCCACAAGCCACATGTCCATTATGCTGGTACTGTTGCTGCTGGTAACTCTGCTGATGCTGTTGGCTAAGGCGTTTATGTGGAGAATGCGCTCGGGGCTTTCTTGGCGATCGTGGTAAACTCCCTATTGAAGAAATTTACACGATAATTAGTAGAATTTATCGTACATTCATAACCTTTTAGCTCATCAATAATCCTGGTCTTAAGGTTGATAAATCTTAATCAAAGTCTTATGTACATATGATCAAAACACACACAAACACGGCCCTTGGGGACACTAACAGATTCTAAAGTTGGTTTGATAGACGGTTTATGATATAATACCCACATAATGTACAGTAAGAATGGGGCAGAGTAAAAGCAGGCCTCAATATGAGTATTATCTAGCAGGAAATAAGCTGCAGGAATCTTTATATGAGAAGGAATTGTAAGTTGACATCACTCTTACCTACTGACAAAGTACCACATTTGGAGGACTGTAATGATGCTAAAGTGTTAGCTGGCAAATATTAGAATAATTCGTTTTCAAGTATATGAATAAAAAAATATTCAGCAGGCTGTTCACATCCTACAGAAAGCCAAAACTAGAATATGCTTCTCAAGTCTGGTCTCAACACATAAAGAAGCATAAAGAGCTTAACAGGGAAGGTCTAGTGGTAGGCAACAAACTCAGAACCAGAATCAAGACAACTGAGTTACAGGGGAGGGCTATACTCTTTGAATATGCCCATTATGGAAGAGAGAAGAGTAAGGGGTGGCCAGATCAAAACATTCAATATTCTAAAACCAGACTGATGACATAAAAGGTGAACAGCTCTTGGAGAGTCATACGAATAGAACAAAGAGCATAACATGAAAATATGCTAGAAATTTGTTAAGAAATATGTAAAGAAGTATTCTTATATTACAGGAGTGGTGGATACACTGACCAACAATGTGGTAAATGCAGACAGCATAAAGAAAATCAGATGGCTGTATGTAGCAGAAAATGTTAAAGAGATGGGGTCCCATAGTTTAAAATTTGATTTCTGTAAAGTGAAAAATAGTTAATTATTCACTCATGCAAACACACACACACACACATCAGTTGCCAGAGTCCCATATTAGGATATTAGTAAAGGAGACAAATGGTCTGTTGGCAAACATCAGAATAGCTTTCAAGTATATGGACAGGGATATATCAAGCAAGCTGTTCATATCCTACATAAGGCCAAAACTAGAATATGCTTCTAAAGTTTGGTCACTGCACCTAATGAAGTACAAAGAGCTGATAGAGAGGGTTATGAGAACAGCAACAAAGATGGTACCAGAATTAAGAAAGCCAGGTTACAGAGAAATATTAGACGCTTAATTTTAACCAACTTGGAAGAAAGAAGAGTGAGGGTGACCTGATCACAACCTATGAATTCTTAAAACAGATCAATGACATGGACAGTGTATAGTTCTGTAAGAGACAATCTGAGGACATAACATGAAATTAATCAAGGGACTTACTAAAAACATGTAAAGAAGTGCCTTTAAAGTATAAGAGTGGTAAATGAATGGAAAAGATTGACTAAGGACATGGTTAATGCAAACAACATACATAAATCTAAGAGGATGCATGAAAGCAGAACATGTTCAAGAGATGGGGGCCCATGAGTCTAAAACTCCTGTGTAAATCTGAGGAGTACTGACATTACCAACTACTGGTTTTGCTGTGTGTTACACCTCATGTAATGCAAATTGCATGACAGTAACAAGTCCATGCACTAGATAGTAATATCAAAACTACTGGATGTTTGAAAGAATCTCTAAAACTCTATGGTTTAGATGTATATAATATATATGTGTATGTGTACGGTGATCCTCTAACGTAAAAAGAAAAGGTGTCTAACCTGGGCCATCGAATATTGCAAGAGGTGAGACTGCACGACCACGGGGTTTGGGAGATGGCATACGTCGGGGTCTGCGAGGACTTAAGGGACACTTGACCATTGGCTGAATAGTCTTACACTCTGGAATAAAAGAAATATCAAATGATAACTACAGTCTGTCAAGAGTATACTTTCAGACAAGTAACACATGATGGATATGACACTTTACTATTATCACCACACTTCACCATTATGTAATTTTAAACCACCTCATACTTAAGAAGAAGTTTGACCTCTATAAAGAAAAATGAAAGAACACATATGCTGAAAATGTTTACATCCTGCTCTGATGTACAATTGCTCTCAATAACTAAACAAAGATAAAACTTCACTATATGACATATCAAATCCAGTGTACTAAAAGACTAAACTCCAGCATCTCCAAAAATCCAATGCCAGCAAGGGTACTAGAGCAGTGAAACCCCTCTACACCTCAAATTCCATTTAATCACTTTAGTCTGCACAGCAAATTGAAGTACAGTAATTTTTCTCAAAAAAACTTAAGAAAGCTTATAAATTGGACATGTGCTCCAGTCTCTATTACAAAAGTAGAAGAGACTCTCTCCAAAAAAAAATGCTACTTTAAGTGTAATCCTTCCCATGGAACTACATTATCTTAACTGAGATATGTCCCATGATCAAACTCTTCAACCCACATATTACCCTAGACCTGCCACTCAACTTGCTTACATGATAGTTTTGCACTTATTGTACTGGTCTTCCTGATCTGTATATGAGAAGACCCTCACATTATGGTCTGCTGAAGGTAATGGAAGGTTGTGTAAGAGAAGACAGAAGATGGTAGAAGAGAAAACTCTACAATATATATGACAATGGTTATAAATTACTGTATCCCAAATATATCCTTGATTCAGCTTGTAATCTTGCTAGAAAGTCTTTTACAATGTTCAACCTAAGAACCATCTTTGAACAAAACCTTGCTGGTTTTACTCTATAGTGAGAACTTGCTTAATGTTCCTGCTTTGTTGAAAGCTTTTAATATCAATATAGCCTTCAGCAATAATTATATTGTCAGAGAAAGTTTCATCAGAAATTCTGTAACTGCTCAGAAGGGTAGTGTACACAATATCCGCTGTAAAGAGTGAGATCGGTTTCTCACTGGTCAAATGGTAAGATTCTTAGGGTGAAACAAAATACAAAAAAAGATGTTTGGTATGGTCAGGAATCTAATGAAATATTTGTCCACCTTAAGAGATTTTGGTCATCAAATTGACTGGAGCAGTGTTATCACATAAAATAACTCAGTAATGTATAGAAATATCGTTAATCGTCTCATCAAACACAGCAGAGATACTAATATGAGCAGAATGTTGAATTATGTGAATCAGATAATTTTATGTGATAAAATTGTTAATATGTTTCCCAGAGCATAGGTTAACCTGAGTTTGTAACTTGAGAGAGGTGAGGTCGTCGAGGGTGACCTGTGCCCTTCACCTGTGTCTTAATTCATTTGCCAGCTCCACCCAGTGGTGACTGGTATTTCATATTCTGGTTCTCTCTATCTATACACAGTCCTGATGATGTAAAGCGCTTGTCACTTAGTATTTTCTGTTTCCTTGTGCTTCTACCTGCATCACATATACACTAGCTACTTGTACACTTTCAGCACACACAAACACAAATAATTATATACAGAAATCAAGGGTAAAACAATGACAAATTTGTTCCTAGTTCTTACCTTCAGAATCAAGGTCGAAGTCGTCGTGGGAGAGCCTCTCAGGGCCGTATGCGATGAAAATGTCATCATCGTAAAAGAAGTCCCGCAGGCTCACCACCTAGAAGACCAGAAAAAAGTTACATTTCAGTAAAACCTACATATTATGTCGACATGTTTCGTGTACAGTGACTCCATTTAGGTCACAGCAGACAGTAAATGTACACAAATACGTACATTCTTCTTGTGAGAAATGACAAATGTGTAGTGCAATAAGTGCTCACTACTCATGCCCAAGGCTTCCAAGCACCATCTTCACTGCAAATTGAAGAGGCTCTTAAGAAGACTTGGCAAAACACTATAAGTGAAGATTAGCCCCTACACCATTCTACATTACCAGTTGCCTCCAGACCACTCCAGCACACACTAATGCAACAAGGTTGGTATGATACGTGGTTGATAAAACTCGGCCTAAGTAAATGCAAATTTATGAGGGCATAACACAATGCAAGATGGCCTCTAAATTAATATCGTCTTGCAGGATATAAACTATAGGAATCTGTCTTGGGCACCCACAAAAATATATTCAATGGGAGAGAACCATGTATGTAACATGTAGATTAACTTAAACAGATTAAGTGAAGACTAAAAGAATATGCTTTATGTGTGTTTAAACGCAAAGACAAATTTACATATTTAATAAAAATCACGAACCGTTTCATTTAATGAGTCACCGTATATGGAAATTCTGGAATATCTTGCATAAGCGGATTAGATGATGTGTCAATACATATCATTCTTTTCTCTTGTTTTGAGAATGTTATGACTATTTCTGCCTCAGTGAATATTGATCCATACTGAGTATTCATTACCTCCCTCATCTTCTTGTGAGACGTACGTGTACTCTCTTCTGTCCCTAGTATGCCGAAGGAACTTGTGATACCAGAGCTACTTTTCAATATGTACAGAACTTCTTTTCCCCCATCTTATTGATGACTCTTTCTTTCTCTTTTTCCTGTGTCGTAGGATATTCCGAGTTTATAGTCTACGCTATTCCCTTCATCTGAAAGGTCTGTTTTCCTTTGTTCAGTGAGCTGTGGCCTTTTCAGGTCAGCAGTTCGTTTCCGCCTCCTAGAGGAGCCTCTTTCATGATTTAGTTTGCACCTCGCACATTTTTCACAATATGTCTAATACATGTCTGGAGTGCTTCTATAGTCAAATATTTCATACACACTACTCTGGTATTTTGCCACAAGAGTGATTCTCACTGCACTGCAAACAGCTCAATGTACTTCGTTAATTTCATTTCCATGCTGGTATCTGTTCTGACATGTTGCTTATTGTCTATACTTCTCTATGTTTCTATGAAGTTGTGGTACGAGTACAGCGTATGTGAAAAGATGATATATTATCAAGTCTACAGTATTTCTGAGAAGATCTAGCGTATCATTTTCCTAAACGTCACCACAATTCGCTTAGAGAACTCGTTACACACTCTAAAGAGTTCCCATTTGTGTAGCTGTTCATTTGACCTATCTCCGGTGGTATTCTCGGCTACGATGCTGTTTTCTACCTATTTAAACCTAAATATATGGTAGGCTGACTTCTGACAGAAAGATAACATTTCACCCTAAAGAAGCATTTATTATTACTAGCCGACCGGAAAACTTAATTTTTGTCTGTATGCAGTTTTTCGGTGTTTTCTACAATGATATTTCCGTATCTATTGTGAAATCATCAGCAAAGGATGATATGAGTCTGTGGTTTTGCGGCTGCTTCTATAAAATATGACAGAGTACTCCTCTATAGAGGCTGATTAACTCACTGTAGATATTTTTCTCAAAAGATACGACTTTTCTAAATATTTTACCGTATTTATCGTATCACTTTTCTTACGCTGTACACTCATTAACGCTGCACCGGGGAAATAATAAGCTAAGGTTAAGGCATGTTAAGGTACAAACCTAACATAATCCACCTTACCTAGTCAATATAAACGCTGGGAGGAGAATATTCAGATAAACCCAATAAACTGCCATTAAGACTGAAACTTAGTACCACACTTACCAAAAGTATCTACAGATGAATAAAACAAGCTGAAGGAGTTCTGGTCCACTTGTCTCTCTACTCCAGCCACTGTCTGGCAGAGAGCTGCCTGCATTCATGCTTCTCTCATCAAGTGGCAGGCAACGGCAACAGGCACGCAAATCCATTTATGCCAGAATGATCACATACATCGTGTACCAACTCAACAAGCTTCTTCTTGAATTACAATCAAGTTCTTTTAATATTCACACACCAAGGTGGAAAACTATTTTCCTGCTATGTTTACATCAACATTACTTTTAAATGACTTCTGAAAATCAGACTACTGTTGTGTGCTAACATAACCTTACTATGGCTATTTTCTATAGCGAATGTTGACGCAGTTAACGGTTTTAAGATCTGGAAACTGCTGACAACAAGGAGGATGTACCCTTTCGAGCACAGATTAAGACTTTTAGATGCCCATACTGTCCTCCGGCAGATAACCTCGTCACTGAACTATTAGGTCCCCTGTTATCTTATCCTTCCCACGTATTCCCATGCGATCTCATTACATATAAAATATTCATATGGTTGTATGAAGATCTCTACCTACCTACCTACCTAACACCTAACTTTCTCACCAGCACTTCATATCTAATTACTTATTCATTCATCAATATTCCATTCAAAGAAGTTATTTTAATTCATTTCTTTTAAGATAAAAGAAATCAACTGGCTTTCGTTATGCTGGTGGAGATAGTCATGATTTGCGGAGGTGTGGGATCAACTTTAGCAGAAGTAGGGCCCGGACGCAGGCATCATTGAGAACTGTCGCTGCTTATCAGTCCAGCAAACATTCAGCCAGACCTCATACCGACTTACCTTTACCTTCTCCTGTATATCACAATGTCAGAGTACGGCCGTGAGGGCTGACTTCCCCAAAGCAATTACCAAGTTATCTCCATATAGGCAACATAAACACGCTTCATCAAATACATATTATAAGTTTCCCTTAAGATATTTTGAGATCAAGTTTACGAGCTTCCCAGCCGAATGCAATCGTTTTGATCTCTTCCAACGATCATATCCTGAATTATGTTCTGTTTCCTTCCGTTCCAACAGTGTAATCCAGATATTTGTATGCCCATAATCATCGAGAATTCCTGATTCGTAGCCTAAAAATCACCTTAGCAAAAGAGGAAAACGGTGGACGGGCCGACTAGGAGAGACTGGGGGTTCGGACTAAGTTAAGGCCTGACGAATCTTAAGAAACGACAAGCGCAAAGAATATGGCATCAAGGTGATGAATCTAAACACTTGTATTCTAAGGGACGATCATCGTTCTTACACGTTTGTCTGGAGTCATCACTCCATTCCCTTCGATCAAAGCAACATCATCACCACCTATATGGACGGTATGCAATGATATGCTTACAACTACAGAGTACTACGATACATGAGACTACAAGAAATGAAGCAGCTGTTCCTACTGTAGACAGACCTTCTGTTGGCTTTCGTCCCTCACCCTTGGAACTAAACGTTTAGGTGCAGTGTTATAGTGAGAGACATGTAAATATATGCACCACTTCCTTTCCATCTCACCCACAAAAAAAAAGTTTTTTTTTTTTTTTTTTTTTTTTGGGGGGGAAGACACGGCGATGGGTCTTGACTCAGATAACAGCATCGAAACACCTGGGATGTGAGGTTTTATTGGGGTGGTGAGGGATGAACAACCTCAGCGGTGTCACCTTCATGATCAGCGCGCTGTGGCCGTCTGGCCCCAGGCGGCGCTGCTGTGGCGACTGGCCGTGGGTGGCAGGCGGGTGGGTAGGTACGCAGGGGGCCCGCCACCACAGAACTCGGTTGGGGGACACCAACTGTGGGCTGGGTGCCAGGCCGTCGTCCCCTCAACCATTCTAAGTGATCTACAGGGCAATGACAAGCCAGGCCAGGCGGGTCACTTGGTGTGGTAGGAATAGGTTCTGGGTTATCGCCAGACACTGACTGCTGACGTGAAGCAAGTGGAAGGGCTCGACTATCAGGTGTCGAGGGTACACACACGGGTAGGTGCCAGGGTTTAAGCAGGCGGTCTGACGTACGACAGTGTAAGCAAATCAGGGGCCAAATATCAGGTGCCGAGGCCACACACACCAGCTGGTGCTGGTGCAAGCGGGTGAGGGCAGGGTGGGCAGTGGGGCAGGTTGGGGCGGAGAGGTGTAAGCAGATGAGAGGTCGAATATCAGGTGCCAAGGCCACAAACGCCAGCTGGCGCTGGGGCCGGCACACACAAGCCATCGGCCTCAGCATTCAACACATTATAATGTGCATAGGACTTCAGTCACTCAGTCAGGCGTCCGGCACCTCACATTCTTACGAATCATTCTCACCCGCACCATCTCTTTACTCTCATATCCTGCCCATCTACAACTCCACCAGCAGCATCAACAAACCTCTCTCACACACCCACCTACCTCCCAAAAAACCAAACACTGAAAGTCTTCAGGGGTCCCCCCCCCCCGTAGCTCCATACACCTGCTTGTATTAAAATGAACAGATGTGGGCCCTTTACTTTATGGCTCGTTTTCCTTCACGTTCATTGCAGCGTTTTTCTTCGCTGGATTTAAGTTGCTCTTTCTCCTAGGCGTGTCAATCCAGTATGGAATCATCTTCGTATAGAAGTCTGGGACTATGCCTTGGAGAATTTTCCAAGAGTATTTTATCATTCATCTCTCGCGTTCACTCCCGAATGAGTACAGCGCTAGTCATTCTAACCAACTCGTGTTGAATGAAACATACTCGAGTTGAATAATCCATGCGGGCGGTCAAGAACCTTTTGGACGTCTACCTCGCCCATTTTTCTACCCCTATTCGGTGATGGAAGATGACAATAGCAATCCAGTAAGGAGAGAAGTCAGATGCTTTGGACAGCGTCTTTGTTCTTTACTCTCTCGTCTTGAAGGTTCTCAACCGTATTCTCTGAAAGTAAGGTCACTCTAACTTCCACCACACTAACCTGAGTTTCTGATGTCTTCCTCAATCACAATTGGCCTCGAAATGACCCAGTGGCCTGTTGCTGCTTGACTTTCTTGGTGTTTTGCATATTCCTCTAAATTTCAGATACGTTTTTCTTGCATTTTCATTTATCACTGAATGACTACCTTCTACGGCAGCTGGCATGAGAACGGCAACATCACGCCCTAAATAGCTGACCATAGCGGAGGAAGGGAAAATGAAAGAGGAGATAAAAAGTTGAAAACTTTCTGATGAATGTCAGATTATCTTTTGGAGAACCACAGAGAGACCTAGTATGAAGGTCTAAGGATCCTCAACCAATGAGACTGGTACACTAATTCTGGCATAATCTGCGAAGGGTGAGAATATGTCACAGTCAAATATCCAATGGAAACTATGTACCACTATGACCCTAGAATCAACCCCCGGTCCATTGGTCCATTTGTGTGACATCAAAGGTATCTATTTCATCACATGAGATAACAGAATTCCGAGGAGAACGTCATCCCCATGACTGCAATGTTTATATAGATTTATATTAGTAGACTTCTACATATCTCCCATCATTACGTATAATAAGCCTAATTCTGCGTTCAATATCTTGGTACGCATTACGCATCACACCTGTAGGAGAGGATAAAACAGCTGTACGAATACGCAAAAATGTAAACTATGGTAGCCTAGTATTTTTCTTCAAAAGCCACAAAGATAAAAAATTCAATTGGAGTCAAATCGAGGGAAAATGTAGCTAGCCGTAATTTTGGAATGTCCCCAACTAATTCCAACGCTCAGGAAAAGTTTCGTTCCAACGTTTAATGTTTTAACGTCTCCAACTACGTTTGGAGGGGGATCCATCCTGCTGATACATAAGATGTCGGAGACGTTTCTTGCAATTGCAGGATAAAAACAAAAAAGCCAGTGGGATTTTTTTTAAGTATGAAAGTGCTCTCGAGTTGGAGAGATTTAGATGATTCATATATCATGATGTGAGATATAAAGTTTACTAATAAAAGTGAATTAATCTTGTACTTCAAATGGATGATTTTCCGCGAAATTTTCATTCATGGATGAAAAATTACCTTAGTGAAAGGAACATAAAGACACATGTCAAAGGGGCCTTCTCGAAACAGGACGGAATCATCAATGGGTTCGATCCTAGAATCGCTGCTCTTCTTGATCTGTGAAAATTACTTGCCGGAAGGATTGGACTCATACGTGAATAAGTTTGCAGATTATGCTAAGGTCATGAGAGAAGCAAAGAATGATAAGGACTACTTCAATTTACAAGGGGCCTAGACAAGCTCTAAAGTTGGTCTGATATTTGGTTACTGAAATCTAACCAGATTAAATGCAAAGTAGTATGGATGGGAGACAATGAAAAGTCTCTATAAGAGAGTATACATGGGCTAGACACACATATACAGACAAGTGAAGCAATTCTTCATTTTGCTACGAGCACAGGAAGCTATGAAGACGTGCTGTGGGGAACCCAGGCCAGGTTACTGAGCTCCTACTAACCCCTGACTGACTTAGGAAGAAAATTTCAACGTAAACGGCATCCGGGAAGCAGAAAACTAATGTAATTGGTCCCTCATACGCCTCAAATCGGATCCTGAATTCTTGTGTGAGCCTTAATTATGGTTAGCACTGTTGGGACATCAGGGTGAGCCATCGCTATGGTCATCACTATCTGTTGGGACATACGTGTGAGTCAACACCACGGTCGACACTTGTCTGTTGGGCCATACGATGGTCACCACTGTCTGTTGGGACATATAACTCCCGCTGGGTCAGCTGTATTGTCCTGGGGTACTGCGCTGCGCCTGGTGCAAACTACTGTATTCATTCGCCAGCTCAATTCCGTCTCAACACCACCACGTGCGAGTGCTGCCACAACCTGCGGGGCCGCACCCAACTAAACCAATAACCATGCAGGCTGGCCATGTGTGAGTGGTGTCAGGGAAAGGTGAGGTGGGGGTCGATGTCGGTCGTGCCACTCCGTCTGCTTGCCTGTCTGCCCTCACTCACACCCCCAGCAGCAGTAGAAGCAACAAGAGGTACACTTAGCAATAAACTACCTTAAAAAGTTAATTCTCGGCTAAGACGAGTTTTCTTTTTTTTTTCTTCTTCTTTAAACATCCTCTTCCTAGTAGACAAATAATGAGACGTGATTCACCTTACCTACATCACATTAGACTAACGCAAAAATGATTCTAGTTCGTTCCTTCTTATATAACAGGCGCTTAAGCCGTGTTTTCCCCAATGGGAACAGTACATTATCGGCCGGCACTGGGGGGGGGGGGGGTTCCACCTGCATGACTCACGTTAGTCCTCGCCGTGCACCCCACCCAACCCCCCCACACACACACACAGCTGATTCCCACCCCAACACGATTCTCTCCACCCCACACGCTATTCCCCGCCCCACATGCTTCCCCCACCCCCATACCGCACGCAGCTCCCCACCCTGCGTTCCATTCCTTCCCTACCACAAGTCCCGTATACGGATATATATATATATATATATATATATATATATA
>JAYMFT010401970.1:0-18851 GCA_038088735.1 Panulirus argus | reverse complement strand
ATATATATATATATATATATATATATATATATATATATATATATATATATATATATATATATATATATATGTGTGTTGATCAAGACTCCGGTGGTACAGAGATGGTTGATTCAGACCCAGTTGGTCTAGAGACGGTTGATCCAGATCCGGGTAGTCCAGGGATGGTTGATCGAGATCCTGGTGGTCCAGAGATGGTTGATCCAAACTCCAGTGGTCCAGAGACAGTTGATCCAGATTCCAGTGATTCAGAGATAGTTGATCCAGACCCCAGTGGTCCAGAGATGGTTAATCCAGACTCCAGTGGTCCAGAGATGGTTGATCCAGACCCCAGTGGATCAGAGATGTTTGATCCAGAGACCATTGGTCCAGATGTGGTTGATGCAGACCTTAGTAGTCTAGAGATGGTTGATATAGACCCTGGTGGTCCACAGATGGTTGATTCATACCCCAGTGGTCCAGAGATGGTTGATCCAGGCACCATTGGTTTAGAGATGGTTGATCCAGACCTCGGTTGTCCAGAGACGGTTGATCCAGTCTCCGATGGTCTAGAGATGGTTGATCTAAATCCTAGTGGTCAAGAGATGGTTAATCCAGACCCCGGTGGTCCAAAGACGGTTGATCCAGACCCGGGTGGTCCAGAAATGGTTTATCCAGACCCCAGTGGTCTGGAGACGGTAGATCCAGACCCCGGTGGTCCAGATATGGTTGATCCAGACCCAAGTGGTCCAGAGATGGTTGATCCAGACTCCAGTGGTCCAAAGACGGTTGATCCAGACCCCAGAGGACCAGAGATGTTTGATCCAGACACCATTGGTCTAGAAATGGTTGATGCAGACCTCAGTAGTCCAGAGATGGTTGATATAGACCCCGGTGGTCCACAGATGGTTGATCCAAACCCCAGTGGTACAGAGATGGTTGATCCAGGTCCCGGTGGTCTAGAGATAGTTGATCAAGACTAGAGCGGTCAAGATATAATTAATCCAGACCTCGGTTGTCCAGAGACGGTTGATCCAGTCCCCGTTGGTCTAGAGATGGTTTATCCAGACCCCAGTGGTCCAGAGATAGTTAATCCAAATTTCGGTGATGCAGATATAGTTGATCCAGACCCCAGTGGGCAAGAGATGGTCGATCCAGAATCTGTCGGTCCATATATGGTTGATCCAGATCCCGGTGGTCAAGAGATGGTCGATTCAGAACTCAGTTGTCCATATATGTTTGATCTTAACCCCGGTGGTGCAGATATAGTTGGTTCAGACCTTATTGGTCCAGACCCGATTGATCCATACCACGGTGGTTCAGACATGGTTGATCCAAATCCCAGTGGTCCAGAGATGGTTTATCCAGACCTCGGTAGTGTAGAGACGGTCGATCCAGATCCCGGTGGTCCAGATACGGCATATTCAGATCCGAGTGGTCCTGAGATGGCTGATCAAGACCCCGTTGGTCCAGTGATGATTGGTCAATACACCGGAGGTCCAGATTTGGTTGATCCAAATCCCGCTGGTCCAGACAAGGTTGAACAAGACATCGTTGATCCATAGATGGGTGGTCCAGACTCCAGTGGTCCAGAGATAGTTGAATAAGACCCAGTTTGTTCAGAGATGTTTGATCCAGACCACAGCGATCAAGAGATTATTGATTCAGTCCACAGCGGTCCAGAGATAGCTGATCCAGACCACAGGGGTCCAGAGGTGGTTGATCCAGATCCTGGTTATCCAGATATGATTGATCCAGATCCCGGTGGTCCAGAGATGGTTGATCCAGACGCCAGTGGTTCCAGAAGTGGTTGATCCAGACACCATTGGTTTAGAGACAATTGATCCAGGCCTCGGTGGTCCAAAGATCGTTGATCCAGACCCGAGCGGTCAAGAGATGGTTAATCCAGACTCCAGTGGTCCAGAGACGGTTGGTCCAGACCCCAGTGGACCAGAGATGTTTGATCCAGACACCGTTGGTCCAGAAATGGTTGATGCAGACCTCATTAGTCCAGAGATGGTTGATATAGACCCCGGTGGTCCACAGATGGTTGATCCAAACCCCAGTGGTCCAGAGATGTTTGATCCAGACCCGAGCGGTCAAGAAATGATTAATCGAGACCCCGGTGATCCAAAGACGGTTGATACAGACCCCGGTGGTCCAGAGATGGTTGATCCAGACCCAGGTGGTCCAGATGTGGTTGACCCAGACTCCAGTGGTCCAGAGACGGTTGATCCAGACCCCGGTGGTCCAGATATGGTTGATCCAGACCCCAGTGGTCCAGAAACGGTTGATCTAGACCCCAATGGTCCAGAGACGGTAGATCCAGACCCCGGTGGTCCAGATATATGGTTGATCCAGACCCCAGTGGTCCAGAGATGGTTGACCCAAACCACGGTGGTCCAGAGATCGTTGAATCAGATCAGGGTGGTCCAGAGACGGTTGATCCATACCCCTGTGGTCTAAAGATGGTTGATCCAGACCCCAGTGGTCCAGAGATGGCTGATCCAGACGCCAGTGGTCAAGAGATGGTAAATCCAGACTCTAATGGTCCAGAGATGGCTGATCCAGACTCCAGTGGTCCAGAGATGGTTGATGCAGACCACAGTGGACCAGAGATGCTTGATCCAGACACCATTGGTCCAAAAATGGTTGATCCAGACCTCAATAGTCCAGGGATGGTTGATCCAGACCCCAGTGCTCCAGAGATGGTTGATCCAGACCCCAGTGCTCCAGAGATGGTTGGTCGAGATCCCGGTGGTCCAGAGACGGTTGATCCAATCCCCAGTGGTCCAGTGATAGTTGATCCAAATTTCGGTGATGCAGATATAGTTGATCCAGACCCCAGTGGGCAAGAGATGGTCGATCCAGAATCTGTCGGTCCATATATGGTTGATCCAGATCCCGGTGGTCAAGAGATGGTCGATTCAGAACTCAGTTGTCCATATATGTTTGATCTTAACCCCGGTGGTGCAGATATAGTTGGTTCAGACCTTATTGGTCCAGACCCGATTGATCCATACCACGGTGGTTCAGACATGGTTGATCCAAATCCCAGTGGTCCAGAGATGGTTTATCCAGACCTCGGTAGTGTAGAGACGGTCGATCCAGATCCCAGTGGTCCAGATATGGCATATTCAGATCCGAGTGGTCATGAGATGGCTGATCAAGACCCCGTTGGTCCAGTAATGATTGATCAATACACCGGAGGTCCAGATTTGGTTGATCCAAATCCCGCTGGTTCAGACAAGGTTGAACAAGACATCGTTGATCCATAGATGGGTGGTCCAGACTCCAGTGGTCCAGAGATGGTTGAATAAGACCCAGTTTGTTCAGAGATGTTTGATCCAGACCACAGTGATCAAGAGATTGTTGATTCAGTCCGCAGCGGTCCAGAGATAGCTGATCCAGACCACAGGGGTCCAGAGGTGGTTGATCCAGATCCTGGTTATCCACATATGATTGATCCAGATCCCGGTGGTCCAGAGATGGTTGATTCAGACGCCAGTGGTTCCAGAAGTGGTTGATCCAAACACCATTGGTTT
Source organism: Panulirus argus (assembly GCA_038088735.1). Classification (NCBI taxonomy): domain Eukaryota; kingdom Metazoa; phylum Arthropoda; class Malacostraca; order Decapoda; family Palinuridae; genus Panulirus; species Panulirus argus. Next base: position 15,330 of record JAYMFT010401970.1, on the reverse strand, counting down.
AGAGACGGTTGATCCATCCTCGGTGGTCCAGAGATAGTTGATCCAGGCCCCGGTGGTCAAGAGATGATTGATCCAGACCCGAGCGGTCAAAAGATGGTTAATCCAGACCCCGGTTGTCCAAAGTCGGTTGATTCAGACCCCGGAGGTCTAGAGATGGTTGATCCAGACCCGGGTGGTCCAGAGATGATTGATCCAGACCCCAGTGGTCCAGAGATAGTTAAATCAGACTCCAGTGGTCCAGAGACGGTTGATTCAGACCCCATTGGACCAGAGATGTTTGATCCAGACACCATTGGTCCGGAAATGGTTGATGCAGGCCTCAGTAGTCCATAGATGGTTGATATAGACCCCGTTGGTCCACAGATGGTTGATCCAAACCCCAGGGGTCCAGTGATGGTTGATCCAGGCCCGAGCGGTCAAGAGATGATTAATCCAGACCCCGGTGGCCCAAACACGGTTGATCCAGACTCCGGTTGTCCAGATATGGTTGATCAAGACCCCAGTGGTCCAGAAATAGTTGATCCAGACCCCAGTGGTCCAGAGACGGTAGATCCCGACCCCGGTGGTCCAGATATGGTTGATCCAGACCACCAGTGGTCCAGAAATGGTTGATCCAGACCCCAGTGGCCCAGAGACGGTAGATCCAGACCCCGGTGGTCCAAATATGGTTAATCCAGACCCCAGTGGTCAAGAGATGGTTGAAGTAGACCACGGTGGTCCAGAGATGGTTGATCCAGATCAAGGTGGTCCAGAGACGGTTGATCCAGACCCCTGTGGTCCAGATATGGTTGGTCGAGATCCCGGTGGTCCAGAGACGGTTGATCCAGACCCTAGTGGTCCAGAGATAGTTGATCCAGACCCCTATGGTCCAGAGATAGTTGATCCAGACCCCAGTGGTCAAGAGATGGTAAATCCAGACTCCAATTTTCCAGAGACGGTTGATCCAGACCCCAGTGGTCCAGAGATGGTTGATGCAGACCACAGTGGTCCAGAGATGGTTGATCCAGACCCAAGCGGTCCAAAGATAGTTGATCCAGACCCCTATTGCCTAGAGATGGTTCATCCATACCCCAGTAGTCAAGAGATGGTTAATCCAGACTCCAATGGTCCAGAGACGGTTGATCCAGACCCGAGTGGTCCGGGGAGTGTTAATGCAAACCCCAGTGGTCCAAAGACGGTAAAGAGATACCCTAGTGGCCCAGAGATGGTCGATCGAGAACCCGGTGGTCCCTATATGGTTGATTCAGATCCTGCTGGCCCAAAGATGGTCGATTCAGACCCCAGTGGTCCATAGATGGTTGATCTAGACCTCGATGAACCTGAAATCTTTGATCCAGACCGGTGGTCCATATATGGTTGATCCAGACCCTAGTGATCTAGACTCGATTTATCCGTACCGTGGTGGTTCAGACATGGTTGATCCAAATCCCTGTGGTTTAGAGATGGTTGATCCAGACCTCGGTGGTGCAGAGACGGTCGATCCAGATCTCAAATGTCCATAGATCGTTGATCTAGACCCCGGTGGTCCAGAGATGATTGATCAATACACCGGAGGTCTAGATTTGGTTGATCCAGATCCCGCTGGTCTAAAGATGGTTGACCAAGACATCGGTGGTCCATAGATGGGTGATCCAGACCCCAGCGGTCCAGATATGGTTGAGTAAGACCCAGTTTGTCCAGAGATGGTTGATCCAGACCACAGTGATCCAGAGATTATTGATCCAGTCCCCGGTGGTCCAGAGGTGGTTGATCCAGATCCCGGTTATCCAGATATAATTGATCCAGATCCCCGGTGGTCCAGAGATGGTTGATCCAGACGCCAGTAGTTCCAGAAGTTGATCCAGACACCATTTGTCCAGAGATGGTTGATCCAGATCCAGGTGGTCCAGAGATGGTTGATCCAAACTAAAGTGGTCAACAGACGGATGATCCAGATCCCGGTTATCCAGAGATGGTTGATCTAGACCCCGATTGTCCAGAAATGGTTGATCCAGACCCCAGTGGTCCAGATTTGGTTGATCAAGACACCGGTAGTCCAGAAATGGTTGATCCAAACTTTAGTGGTTCACAGACGGTTAATCCACATCCTGGTTATGTAGACACTGTTGATCCAGATCCCTGTGATCGAGAGATGGTTGATCCAGACCCGAGTTTTATAGATGGTAGATCCAGCCCCAGTGGTCCAGAGATGGTTGATCCAGACCCCAGTGGTCTAGAGATAGTCTATCAAGGCCCCAGTGGTCTAGAGATGGTTGATCCAGAGATTGATCCAGACCCCGGTGGTCCAAAGATGGTTGATCCAGACCCCGGTGGTCCAGAGATGGTTGATCCAGACCCAGTTGGTCCATATATGGTTGATTCAGACCCCAATGGTCCAGATATGATTGTTCCAGACACCAGTGGTCAAGAGATGGTTGATCCAGACCACATTGGTAAAAAGACGGTTGATCCAGACCCCGGTGGTCCAAAGAAGGTAGACCAGACTCCAGTGGTTCAAATTTGGTTGATTCAGACCCCAGTGGTCCTGAGATAGTTTATCAAGGCCCCAGTGGTCCAGAGATGGTGATCCAGATCCCGGTGGTCCAGAGATGGTTGATCTAAACCCCAGTAGGTCAGAGATGGTTGATCCAGACCTCAGTGGTCCATATATGATTGATCTAGACCCAAGTGGTCTACAGACACTTGATCAAGACCCCAGTGGTCCAAAGACGATTGATCCAGACTCCGGTGGTCCAAAGATGGTTGATCCAGACGGTACTGGTCCAGAGATGGTTGTTCCAGATCCCATTGGTCCAGAGATAGTTGATCCAGACTCCGGTGGTCCAGATGTGGTTATTCCAGACACTAGTGGTCCAGTGATGGTTGATCCAGGCCCCAATGATAAACAGACGGTTGATCTAGACCCCAGTGGTCCAGAGAAAATTGATCCAGACCACAGTAGTCCAGACATGTTTGATCCAGATCCTGGTGGTTCAGAGTTGGTTGATTAAGACTCGAGCAGTCCAGAGATGGTTGATCCAGCCCCAGTGGTCCAGAGATGGTTGATGAAGACCTCAGTAATCCAGAGGTGTTGTTCCAGACTCCAGTGGTCCAGAGATGATTGATCCAGACCCCACTGGGCCAGAGATGGTTGATTCAGACCACAGCGGTCCATATATGATTGATCTAGATCCAAGTTGTCCACAGACAGTTGATCCAGACCCCAATGGTCCAAAGATGGTTGATCCAGACACTATTGGTCCAGAAATTGTTCTTCCACACCAAATTGGTCCAGAGATGGTTGATCCAGACACCAGTGGTCCAGTGATGGTTGATACAGACCTCAGTGGTAAACAGACGGTTGATCCAGACCTCAGTGGTCAAGAGATAGTTGATCCAGACCACAGTAGTCCAGAGATGGTTGATTCAGACCCCGGGGGTTCAGAGTTGATTGATCCAGACCCCAGTGGTCCTGAGACGGTTGATCCACATCCCTGTTATCCAGATATTGCTGATCCAGATCCCAGTGATCCAGAGATGGTTGACCCAGACACCATTGGTCCAGAGAAGGTTGACCCAGATCCAGGTGGTCCAGAGATGGTTGATCCAGACCCGAGTGGTCCAGAGATAGTTGATACAGCCCCAGTGGTCCAGAGATGGTTGATGCAGACCTCAGTGGACAAGAGATGGTTGATCCAGACCTCAGTGGTCCAGATATGATTGATCTAGACCCAAGTTGTCCACAGACACTTGATCCAGACTCCAGTGGTCCAAAGATGGCTGATCCAGACCCAGGTGGTCCAGAGATGGTTGATCCAGACCCCATTGGTCCAGAGATGGTTGATCAAGGACTCGGTGGTCCAGATGTGGTTGTTCCAGGCACCTGTGCTTCAGAGATGGTTGATCCAGACCCCACTGGTAAACAGACGGTTGATTTAGACCCCAGTGGTCCAGAGATAGTTGATCCAGACCACATAAGTCCAGAGATAGTTGATCCAGATCCCGGTGGTTCAGAAATGGTTGATCCAGACCCCAGTGGTCCAAATTTGGTTGATCCAGATCCCGGTAGTCCAGAGATGGTTGATGCATATCTCAATGGTCCACAGACGGCTGATCCACATCCCAGTTATTAAGAAATGGTTGATTCAGACGCTAATGGACCAAAAATTGTTGTAGACTCGAGTGGTCCAGAGATGGTAGATCCAGCCCAAGTGGTTCAGAGGTTATGGATGCAGAACCCAGTGATCCAGATATGGATGTTCCAGACCCCTGGAGTCCAGAGATGATTGATCCAGACCTGAGTGGTTCAGAGATGGTTAATCCTGACCCTGGTGGTCTAAAGATGGTTTATCAAGGCCCGAGTGGTCCAGATATGGTTGATCTAGACCCAGTGATCCAGGGACGATTGACCCAGACCACATTAGGCCAGAGATGGTTGATCCAGACGTCAGTGGTCTAGATATGGTTGATCCTGACCCTGGTGGTCCACAGACAGTTGATCCAGACCCTAGTGGTTCAGGCATAGTTGATTCAGATTCTGGTGGTCCAGAGATAGTTGATCCAGACCCCAGTGGTCCTCAGACGGTTGATCCTCATCCCTGTTATCCAGATATTGCTGATCCAGGTCCCAGTGATCCAGAGATGGTTGATACAGACACCACTGGTCCAGAGATGGTTGACCCAGATCCAGGTGGTCCAGAGATGGTTGCTCCAGACCCGAGTGGTCCAGAGATAGTTGATACAGCCCTGGTGGTCCAGAGATGGTTGACGCAGACCCCAGTGGGCAAGAGATGGTTGATCCAGGCCTCAGTGGTCCAGATATGATTGATCTAGACCCAAGTTGTCCACAGACACTTGATCCAGACCTCAGTGTTAAAAAGATGGCTGATCCAGACCCAGGTGGTCCAGAGATGGTTGATTCAGACCTCATTGGTTCAGAGATGGTTGATCCAGACCCAGGTGGTCCAAAGATAGTAGACTAGACTCTGGTGGTTCAAATTTGGTTGATTCAGACCCCGTTGGTCTAGAGATAGTTTATCAAGGCACCAGTGGTCCAGAGATAGTTGATCCAGATCCAGGTGGTCCAGAGATGGTTGATTCAGACCACAATGGGAGAGAGATTGTTGATCCAGACCTCAATGGTCCATATATGATTGATGTAGATCCAAGTGATCCACAGACACTTGATCCAGACCCCAGTGGTCCAAAGATGGTTGATCCAGACTCCGGTTGTCCAGATATGGTATATCCAGACATCATTGGTCCAGAGATGGTTGTTCCAGACCACAGTGGTCCAGAGAGGTTGATCCAGACCTCGATGGTCCAGATATGGTTGTCCCAGACACCAGTGTTTCAGAGATGGTTGATTCAGACCCCAGTGGTAAACAGACTGTTGATCAAGACTCCAGCGTTCCAGAGATAGTTGATCCAGACCACAGTAGTCCAGAGATGGTTGATCCAGATCCCGGTGGTTCAGAGATGGTTGACCCAGTTCCAGGTGGTCCAGAGATGGTTGATCCAGACCTCAGTGGTCCAGATATGATTGATCTAGAATCTTGGTCGTCCCAGGGCAGTTGATCCAGACCCTAGTGGCCCAAAGATGGCTGATCCAGACCCGGGTGGTCCAGAGATGGTTGATCCAGACCCCATTGGTCCAGATATGATTGATCTAGACCCTGGTGGTTCCCAGATAGTTGATCCAAACCCCAGTGGTCCAGATATGGTTGATCCAGACCCCGGTAGTCCAGAAATGGTTGATGCAGATCCCAATGGTCCTCAGACGGTTGACTTACATCCCGGTTATCCAATAATGGTTGATCCAGACGCTAGTGGGCCAAAAATGGTTAATCCAGACACTATTGGTCCAGAGACAGTTGACCTAGATTTGGGTGGTCCAGAGAAGGTTGTTCCAGACCCGAGATGGTTGATTCAGACAGCAGTGGTCCAGAGATGGTTGATCCAGACACCGTTGGTCCAGAGATGGTTGATCCTTGATCTAGACTTCAGTGGTCCAGAGAGGGCTGAGACCTCAGTGGTCCAGAGATGGTGGATCCAAAAACCGATGGTCCAAAGATGGTTGATCCAGACTCCATTGGCCCAGAGATGGATGATCCAGACCCCAGTGGTCCAGAGAGGGCTGATCCAGAACCCGTTGTCCAGAGATGGTAGTTCCAGACCCTAGTGGTCCAAATATAGTTGATCTAGATACTGATGGCCCATATATGGTCGATCCAGACCCCAGTGGTCCAGAGACGGTTGATCCAGATCCCAGTGGTCGAGAAATGGATGATCCATACCACAGTGTCCCAGAGATGATTGATCCAGATCTCGGTCATCAAGAGATGGTCGATACAGACCCCGGTGGTCCAGAGATGGTTGATCCAGACCGCAGTGGTCCAGAGATAGCTGATCCAGCCACCATCAGTCCAGAGATAGCTGATCCAGACCCCGGTGGTCTAGAGATAGTTGATCTGGACCCGGTAGTTCAGATATAGTTGATCCAGACCCCAGTGGTCCAGAGACGGTTGATCCAGACCCAAGAGGTCTAGAGATGGTTGATCTATACCCCAAAGGCCAAGAAATGGTTGATCCATATCCCGGTCGTCCAGAGATGGTCGATCCAGACCCCGGTGGTCCAGATGTCGTTGATCCAGATACCATTGGTCCAGAGACTGTTCATCCAGACCCCAGTGGTCCAGAGATGGCCGATCCAGGCCCCGTTGGTTCAGAGATGGTTGATCCAGATGCCGGTAGTCCAGAGATGGTTGATCTAGATCCCATTGGTCCAAAGATGGTTGATCCAGACTCCAGTAGTACACAGACGGTTTATCCAGACCCCGTTGTCCAGAGATGGTTGATCCAGATCCCTGTCGTGCAGAAATGGTTGATCCAGATCCCGGTAGTCCAGATATTATTGATCCAGACATCATTGGTACAGAAATTGATGATGCACACACTAGTGGTCAGGAGATGTTTGATCCAGATCCCGGTGGTCTAGAAATGGTTGATGCAGACCCTAGCGGTTCAGAAAGGGTTGATCAAGACCCCATTGGACCAGAGATGGCTTATCCAGACCCCGGTGGTCCAGAGATGGTTGATGCAGACCCTGGTGGTTCAGAGACGGTTGATCCATACACCATTTGTCCAGAGATGGTTGACCCAGACCGAGGTGGTCCAGAGACTGTTGAGCCAGACCTCAGTGGTCCAGAGAGGTTTGATCCAGACCCTGGTTGTCCAGAGATGGTTGATCTAGACCCCAGTGGTCTAGAGATGATTTATCAAGGCTTAAGTGGTCCAGAGATGGTTGATCCAGATCCTAGTGGTCACGATATTCTTGATCCAGATCGTATTGGTCCAGAGATGGTTTGTCCAGATCCCAATGGTTCAGCAATTGTTGACTAGGCCCAATTGGTTCAGATATGGTTCATTCGTACCTCGGTGGTCTAGATATGGTTGATCCAGATTCCATTGGTCTAGAAATGATTGATTCAGACCCAAATGGTCTAGAGATGGTTGATCAAGACCCCGGTTGTGCAGAAATGATTGTTCCAGACCTCAGTGGTCCAGCTATGGTTGATCTAGACCCCGGAGGCCCAAAGATGATTGATCCAGGCTCCAGTGATCCATAGACGGTTTATCCACGCCTCGTTGTCCAGAGATGCTTGTTCCAGACTCCGGTGGTCCAGAGATGGTTGATCCAGAGCCTGCGTGTCCAGAGATGTTAATCCAGATCCCAATAGTCCAGAGGTGGTTGATCCAGACACCACTGATTCAGAGATGGCTGATCTTGACCCTGTTGTCAAGATATGATTGTTCCAGACTCCAGTGGTCCAGAGATGGTTGATCCAGTTACCAATGGTCTAGTGATGGTTGACCCAGACACCAGTGGTCCAGAGATGGTTGATCCAGACCCTGTTGGCTCACGGAGAGTTGATCTAGATCTCAATGGGCCAGGGATGGTTGATCCAGAGCTCTGGGGTCAAGAGACGGTTGGTCAAGACCCCAGTGGTCCAGAGATGGCTGATTGATACCGCGTTGTCCAGAGATGCCTGTTCCAGACCCTAGTGGTCCAGAGATGGTTGATTCAGATTCCGGTCGTGCAGAGATGGTTGATCCAGATCCCGGTAGTCCAGATACGGTTGATCCAGACATTATTGGTATAGAAATTGTTGATCCAGACACTAGTGGTCGGGAGATGTTTGATCCAGATCCCTGTGGTCCAGAGATGCTTGATCCATACCCTCGTGGTTCAGAAAGGGTTGTTCAAGACCCCATTGGACCAGATATGGTTTATCCAGACCCCGGTGGTCCAGAGATGGTTGATGCAGACCCTGGTGGTACAGAGACGGTTGATCCATATACCATTTGTCCAGAGATGGTTGATCTAGACCCTAGTGGTCTAGAGATGATTTATCAAGGCTCAAATGGTCCAGAGATGGTTGATCCAGATCCTAGTAGTCATGATATTCTTGATCCAGATCGTGTTGGTCCAGTGATGGTTGATCCAGATCCCATTGACCCAGAAATGGTTGATTAGGCCCAAGTGGTTCAGATATGGTTGATTCATACCTCGGTGGTCCAGATATGGTTGACCCAGACACCATTGGTCTAGAGATGATTGATCCAGACCCGAATAGTCTAGATATGGTTGATCAAGACACCGGTTGTGCGGAAATGGTTGTTCCAGATCCCAGTGGTCCAGTAATGGTTGATCTAGACCCCGGTGGTCCAAAGATGGTTGATCCAGGCTCCAGTGGTCCACAGACGGTTTATCCAGGCCTCGTTGTCCAGATATGCTTGTTCCACACTCCGTTGGTCCAGATATGGTTGATCCAGATCCCGGTATTCCAAAGGTGGTTGATCCAGGCACCATTGGTTCAGAGAGGGCTGATCTTGACCCCGTTGTCTAGATATGATTGTTCCAGACTCCAATGGCCCAGAAATGGTTGATCCAGTTACCAATGGTCCAGTGATGGTTGACCCAGACACCAGTGGTCCAGAGATGGTTAATCTAGACCCTGTTAGTTCAGAGAGAGTTGATCTAGACCCCAATGGGCCAGGGATGGTTGATCCAGAGCCCTGAGGTCAAGAGACGGTTGATCCAGACCCCAGTGGTCTAGAGATGGTTCATCAAGGTTCAAGTGGTCCAGAGATGGTTGATCCAGATCCTAGTGGTCACGATATTTTTGATCCAGATCGTATTGGTCCAGAGATGGTTGATTCACATCCCTTTGGTCCAAAGCTGGTTGACCAGAAAACAGTGGGTCAGAGATGGTTGATCCATAACTCGGTGGTCCAGATATGGTTGATCCAGACACCATTGGCCAGAGATGGTTGATCCAGACCCGAAAAGTCTAGAGATGGTTTATCAAGACCGCGATGGTTCAGGGTTGGTTGTCCCAGATCCCAGTGGTCCAGAGATGGTTGTTCCAGACTCCAATGGTCCAGAGATGGTTGATCCAGAGCATGCGTGTCTAGGGATGTTGATCCAGATCCCGGAAGTCTAGAGATTGTTGATCCAGACACCATTGGTCCAAAGAGGGCTGATCTAGACCCCGTTGTCCAGATATGATTGTTCCAGACCCCAGTGGTCTAGGATGGTTGATCCAATTACCAATGGTCCAGTGATGGTTGATCTAGACACCATTGGTACAGAGATGGTTGATCGAGATCCCGGTGGTCCAGAGATGGTTGATCCAGACCCTATTGGTTCAGAGAGGGTTGATCCAGACCCAAATGGGCCAGAGATGATTGATCAAGAGCCCAGGGGTCAAGAGATGGTTGATCCAGTTCCCGGTCGTCCAGAGGTGGTCGATCCAGACCCCGTTGGTCCAGTGATGGTTGATCCAGACACCATTGGTCCAGAGATGGTTGATCGAAACCCCAATGGTCCAAAGATGGCTGATCTATACACCGTTGTCCAGAGATGGCTGTTCCAGACCCTAGTGGTAAAGAGATGGTTGATCCAGATCCCGGTAGTCCAGGGATGGTTGATCCAGATCTCGGTAGTCCAGAGCTGGTTTATCCAGACATTATTAGTGCAGAAATTGTTGATCCAGACACCAGTGGTCCAGAGATGGTTGATCCATACCCCGGTGGTCCAGAATTGGTTGATCCAGAACCTAGTTGTCACAATATTCTTGATCCAGATCGTATTGGTCCAGAGATGGTTGATCCAGATTCCGTTGGTCCAGAGATGGTTGACCAGACACCATTGGCCCAGAGAGGGCTGATCTAGACCCCGTTGTCCAGATATGATTGTTCCAGACTCGAGTGGTCCAGAGGTGGTTGATCCAGTTACCAATGGTCCAGTGATGGTTGATCTAGACACCATTGGTATAGAGATTGTTGATCCACACACCAGTGGTCCAGAGGTGGTTGATCCAGATCCCGGTGGTCTAGAGATGGTTGATCCAGACCCTGTTGTTTCAGAGAGGGTTGATCCAGATTCCAATGGGACAGAGATGGTTGGTCCAGAGCACAGGGGTCAAGAGATAGTTGATCCAGACCCCAGTGGTCCAGAGATGGCTGATCCAGAAACCGTTGTCCAGAGACTGTTGTTCCAGACACCAGTGGTCCAGAGAAAGTTGATCCAGACCCCGGTGGTCCAGAGATGCTTGATCCATACCCTCGTGGTTCAGAAAGGGTTGATCACGACCCCATTGGACCAGATATGGCTTAACCAGACCCCGGTGGTCCAGAGATGATTGATCTATCCACCATTTGTCCAGAGATGGTTGACCCAGACTCGGTGTTCCAGAGATTGTTGATTCAGACCTGTGGTCCAGAGAGGTTTGATCCAGACTCTGGTTGTCCAGAGATGGTTGATCCGGACCCCAGTGGTCTAGAGATGATTTATCAAGGCCGAAGTGGTCCAGAGATGGTTGATCAAGATCCTAGTGGTCACGATATTCTTGATCCAAATAGTATTGGTCCAGAGATAGTTGATCGAGATCCCTCTGGTCCAGAGATGGTTGATTAGACCCTAGTGGTCTAGAGATGGTTGATCCAGACCCCAGTGGTCCAGAGATGGTTGATCCAGACCCCAATGACCCAGAGATGGTTGATCCAGACCTCGGTTGTATAGATAGAGTTGATCCAGGTCCCAGTTGTCCACAGATGTTGACCAGATCCCGGTAGTCTTGAGATGGTTGATCCAGATCCCAGTAGTCCATTGACAGGTGATCTAGACCCCGGTGGTCAAAAGATGGTTGATCCAGACTCCAGCTGTCCACAGACGGTTTATCCAGTCCTGTTGTCCAGAGATGGTTGATCCAGATCCCGCGTTTCCAGAGATGTTGATCCAGATCCCGGTAGTCCAAAGATGGTTGATCCAGACAACTGTGGTCCAGAGGTGGTTGATACAGACACCATTGGTCCAGAGAGGGTGCTCTAGAATCCGTTGTCTAGAAATGATTTCTCCAGACCCCAGAGATGGTTGATCCAACTACCATTGGTCCAGTGATGATTGATCTAGACAACATTGTTCAGAGAGTGATCGAAACCCAAGTGGTCCAGAGATGGCTGATCCATACCCCGTTGTCTAGAGATGGTAATTCCAGACCCTAGTGGTCCAGAGATTTTTGATCGAGATCCTGGTCGTCCAGAGATGGTTGATCCAGATCCCAGTAGTCCAGAGGTGGTTGATCCAGACATTATTGGTACAGAAATTGTTGATCCAGACACCAGTGGTCCAGAGATGGTTGATCCAGACCCCCGTGGTTCAAAAAGGGTTGATCAAGACCCCATTGGACCAGATATGGTTTATCCAGACCCCGGTGGTCCAGATATGGTCGATCTAGACCCTGGTGGTTTAATGACGGTTGATCCATACACCATTCGTCCAGAGATGGTTGATCCAGACCCTGGTGGTCCAGAGATTGTTGATCCAGACCACAGTGGTCCAGTAAGGTTTGATCCAGATCCTGGTTATCCAGAGATGGTTGATCCAGATCCCAGTGGTCTAGAGATGATTTATCAAGGTCGAAGTGGTTCAGAGATGATTGATATAGATCCTAGTCGTTACGATATTCTTGATCCAGATCGTATCGGTCCAGCGAGGGTTGATCCGGATCCCATTGGTCCAGAAATGGTTGATCCAGATCCCAGTGGTCTAGGGTTGATTTATCAAGGTCGAAGTGGTTCAGAGATGTTGATATACATCCTAGTCGTTACGATATTCTTGATCCAGGTCGCATCGGTCCAGAGATGGTTGATCCAGGCCCCAGTGGTCCACAGACGGTTGATCCTGACCCCACTGGTACAGAGATTGTTGATTCATACCACAGTGGTCCAGAGATTTTTCATCCAGACCGCAGTAGGCCAAAGATTACTGATCTAGACCCCTCTGTTCTAGACATGGCTTATCCAGACACCATTGGTACAGAGATGTTTGATCTAGACCCCATTGGTTTATTGATGGTTGATCCAGATCCCAGTTGTCCAGAGAAAGTAGATCTAGAACACCCATGGTCCGGAGACTGTTGATCCAGACCCCAATGGGCCAGAGATGGCTTTTCCAGACCCCGGTGGTCTAGAGATGGTTGATCCAGACCTTGGTGGTCCAGAGACGGTTCATCCATACAGCATTGGTCCAGAGATTGTTGATCCAGTCCCCGGTCGTCAATAAATGGTTACTCCAGATTTCGGCTGTCCAGAGATGGTTGATCCAGATTCCAGTGGTCCAGAGATAGTTGATCCAGACCCCAGTGGTCCATAGATGGTTAATCCCTTCCTCGGTGGTCCATAAATGGCTGTTCCAAATCCCTGTGGTCCAGAGATTGTTGATCAAGGCACCATTGGTCCAGAGGTTGGTTGGTCCAGACCCAAGTTGTCCAAATATATTTGATCCAGACCTCATTTATCCAGGGACTTTTGATCCAGATCCCAGTGGTCCAAAGAAGGTTGATGCAGACCCCAGTGGTCCAGACAAGGTTGATTTAGACCCCGGTGGTCCAGAGATGGTTGAACCAGACCCCAGTGGTCCAGAGATGGTTTATCATGACCCCGTTGACCAGAGATTGTTGTTCCAGAACCCGGTGGCCCAGAGATGGTTGATCAAGACCCCGGTGGTCCATAGATGGTTTATCCACACCCTGTTGTGCAGAGATGGTTGTGCCAGACCCCAGTGATCCGGAGATGATTGATCCAGATCCCGGTATTCCAGAGAGGGTTGATCCAGACCCCGATGGTCCAGAGATGGTTGTTCCAGACCCAGATGTTCCAGAGATGGTTGATCAACACCCCGGTTGTCCAGATATTGTTGATCCAGTTCCCGGTTGTCTATAGATGTTGACCAGATCTCGGTAGTCCAGAGATGGTTGATCTAGATCCCAGTGGTCCATTAATGGTTGATCTAGACCCAGTTGGTCCAAAGATGGTTGATCTAGACTCCAGCGGTCCACAGACGGTTTATCCAGACTCCGTTGTCCAGGGATGGCTGTTCCCTGACTCCGGTGGTCCAGAGATGGTTGATCCAGATCCCGTGAGTCCAGATGTGATGATCCAGATCCCGGTGGTCTAGAGATTGTTGATCCTGACCCCAGTGATCCCGAGCTAGTTGATCCAGACACCATTGGTCCAGAGAAGGCTGATCTAGACCCCGTTGTACAGATATGGTTGTTCCAGACCCCAGTGATCTAGAGATGGTTGATCTAGATACCATTGGTCCAGTGGTGTTGATCTAGACACCATTGGTACAGAGACTGCTGATCCAGACTCCAGTGGTCCACAGACAGTTGATCCAAACTCCAGATGTCCAGAGAAGGTTCATCCAGACCCCAGTGATCCACAGACGTTGATCCTGACCCCACTGGTGTAGAAATGGTTCATCCATACCACAGTGGTCCAGAGATTTTTTTATCCAGACCTCAGTGGGCCAAAGAATACTAATCTAGACCTCTCTGTTGTAGACATGGTTTATCCAGATATTTTATCTTGACCCCATTGGTCTATTGACGGTTGATTCAGATCCCAGTGGTCCAGGGATGGTTGATCTAGAACAACCATAGTCTAGAGACTGTTGATCCAGACCCCAATGGGCCAGAGATGGCTTATCCAGATCCCGGTGGTCTAGAGATGGTTGATCCAGACCTTGGTGATCCAGAGGCGGTTGATGTATACAACATTGGTCCAAAGATGGTTGATCCATGCAACATTGGTTCAGAAATAGTTGATCCATTCCCCGGTGGTCTATAAATGGTTATTTCAGATTCTTGTGGACCAGAGATGGTTAATCCAGATTCCAGTGGTCCAGAGATAGTTGATTCAGACTCCAGTGGTCCAAAGATGGTTAATCCCTTCCTCGTTGTTCCAGAAATGGTTGATCAGGGCACCATTGGTCCATAGACGGTTGATCCAGACCTTAGTTGTCCAAAGATAGTTGATCCAGACCTCATTTGTCGAGAGACGGTTGATCCAGACCTTAGTGGTCCAAAGAAGTTTGATCTAGACCTCAGTAGTCCAGAGATGGTTGATGCAGACTCAATTGGTCCAGAGACGGTTGATGCAGACCCCGGTTGTCCAGAGATTGTTGATCCAGATCCAAGACGTCCAGAGTTGGTTGATCCAGACCCTATTGGTCCAAAGATGTTTGATCCTTGATCCAGACTCCAGTGGTCCAGAAATTGTTGTTGTAGACCCCAGTGGTCCAGACATGGTTGAGCCAGATCCCAGTAGTCCACAGAGGGTAACCCATACCCCATGGTCCACAGACAGTTGATCCAAACCCCAGTTGTCCAGAGATGGTTGATCCATACCACAGTAGTCCAAAGACGGTTGATCCAGATCCCGTTGGTTCAGAAATGGTTCATCCGGACCTAAGTGGGCCACAGACGGTTGATCCGGACCCATTGGTGCAGAGAAGGTTGATCCATACCACAGTGTTCCAGAGATTTTTGATCCAGACCCGAGTGGGCCAAAGATTACGGATCTAGATCTCTGAGGTCTAGACATGGTTTATCCAGACACCATTAGTACAGAGATGTTTGATCTAGACCCCATTGGTCTATTGATGGTTCATCTAGATCCCAGTGGTCCAGGGATGGTTGATCCAGAACACCAATGGTCCAGAGACGGTTGATCCAGACCGCAATGGGCCAGAGATGGCTTATCCAGATCCCGGTGGTCTAGAGATGGTTGATCCAGACCTTGGTGGTCCAGAGACGGTTGATCCAAAACAACATTGGTCCAGAGATTGTTGATCCAGTCCCCGATGGTCCATAAATGGTTACTCCAGATTCCGGTGGTCAAAGATGGTAATCTAGATCCCAGTGGCCCAGAGATAGTTGATCCAGACCCCAGTGGTCCAAAGATGGTTAATGCAGTCCTCGGTGGTCCATGAATGGTTGATCT
>JAYMFT010401960.1:0-18852 GCA_038088735.1 Panulirus argus | reverse complement strand
ATATATATATATATATATATATATATATATATATATATATATATGTGTGTGTGTGTGTGTGTGTGTGTGTGTTAGATTGCATGATATGTTGTTAATTAAAAATATAAACACGGATTTTTCAGAAACCCACTGTGGTCGACCAGATTCGTACCACGGTAACCCACTAACGGACCCGAACAACCTGTCGTGCCAACATAACTTACGTAACCTTTCGTGAGGGAATTTCTTCGACACATTTTGAAAGTAGAATGACACTCGTGTTCAGGGGTACGTTTTTGTAAGTCTCAAGAATGAGTTCCAAGTCAAGTGCTGTTCGACACGATCGATTTCTTCGAAAGCAATATCCATTTCCTGAAATTATCTATTTTTTCATCACTTTTTATCACATTTTATATGATATAACGTATGGATATATCAAATATCTTTAGTATTGGTGGGACGCGACCATTTTCAATCGACTCAACGGATCAATTATGGCGTGTGTGGGCGGCTTGGTTCAGTATTTCCTAAATGGGTTCTCTCACTGGTATGGGTCGGTGGCAGCCTGGGCCAGATGACTGGGCTGGACGATAATAGTCATTATTACCTTAATCATTATCATGATAGTGCAGCATGTTATCTCCTTTTCTTAAGACTTTCACTTCATCTGATCCAATCAAGTACGATTCCGGCAAAGTCGATGCACATCTATTTTTATCATCATAATTATTGTATTATCAATATCATTCCCACTGCTTTTGTTTCAGACATTTTTGTGTTCTTGCATCAGGGTTCTTAATATGTTAATAATTCTGACGATTGTTGTAAAAACGTTTTCTTATTTTTGTACACGGCTCCCCTGCTTTGCACAGGCTTCGGCGAGTTCAGTTTCTTCTTTCGTCCGATGTCTCTGCCTTCGTAAGCTGGGCAATAATCTGCCTCGATTAAACCTGTTACCTTCTTCCTCTCCCATTACTATTTCTTGTCTGACACTGATGCTTATCAATACCTGCTCGTCCAATTAATTTCATACATCTTACTGTTTTCTCTGGTACTAACTTACTGAGATTTTTTTTCTTATTCTTAGCTAAATTGTATCTTTTAAAATTTTACATTTCGAGTCGCTTGTTTACTCAAAAGTAATGATGATTAATCTTTATATATAAAACTTCATTTTGTGTTCTTAACTACGAATCACATTCCTTCCCATTTATTTCCTCTACTGTACTGAATGAAATCTCGCTTCAGTTAACATTATATCTTATAATATATTCTCACCCCGCCAGGTTCGCTGATCTGTCATATGGTGCGACAAGCAAGCCATGTTTGTTTCATTCCCTGAGAGGCACATCAAGAGTAATGTTGGGATTAATAAATCTCCACCAATGGGATTACTGGATATACACATAAAATGTTAACAAATATCCACTCACGGGATTAATACATCGCTCCCTAAAACTTCAATAAAAACTTACATGAAATATTTACAAATATCCATCCAGGGGATTAATGAATCTCTACCTAAAACATCAATAAATACTTATGTATCAATAAATCGCTTCAGAAAAAACATTAAATCTCTAGGCGGCATGATACTTCTGTCACCTGAAGGCTTCACTTTCATCACACGACAGAATACCGAGCGCTTATTGTTCACGGCTTTATATATATATATATATATATATATATATATATATGATATCAGCGGTAAGTGTTTCATTTCCTTTTGATCTCTACATACAGAGGGAAGAGAGAGAGAGAGAGAGAGAGAGAGAGAGAGAGAGAGAGAGAGAGTGGTAGAGAAAGGCGGGAGTGGCCATGACTGGGCTCTGAGTAAAGTCTGCAGTAATGATGGTGGCGTAAGGTGCCTGGCTGCTGCTTGCTGCTGGGCCGTGATGTACCGCCTCAAGCCACACTGCCCGCCACTCACCCCCTCCCCACAGCCTCCGTCATGCAAAACCTTTCGAAAAAGACATTTGTAACACGTTTGACTGGGTGAGTTGGGCTGGTGTGGCGGGAACAAAGCCTGGGAGAAAGGTGAGTCGACCCGGCCAGGTGAGGTGTATGTGGCCACGGGTCAAGGGTTCGTCTGCCTAACCCCCTCCAGTACAACCACTTAACCCGTTCACAACGAGGACTTGACCCCGTCAGTAAGATTAACTCTTTGAACACGAACGGTGTTACCGGACTCTGCCTGCATGTAATCACGCTGCGAGTGAAGTGTCACCTTCGACGACACTCTATCGTCAATGAACAAAATGTAAATACAATTTCACCGAAAAACTTCTTCCTCCAAAAGTCCATCATTTCCCTGCTCCTGCACGGAGTGCAGCCTTGAAGTTGCAGGAGCCTCATAAAAGGGGTCCTGGGGTTATATAACTGTCATAAGACAAACTATGACCTTAAATACGATGACTTAACATCCTTGTGCAAGACGACTTAACCATGAGTCGTGTATTCTTGGGATTAAACACGTCGTGTTCAAGGACTGGCCCTTTGAGCACGTTACGACCCTTGAGCACGACAGTAAAAATACTCCGGGGTCGTACCCTCTTGCTAAAGAGCTTAAAGGGTACGTGTGAGGGTGGGCACGGCCGCTATGCTGTATGCCACGATCACGTTGCTGCCTCGCATCATACTTTTACTGGGCGGTGGTGTCACTAATGACACCCGACCCGTGCCTGTCACCACCGTCAGTGGAGTACCGTGTGGCAGGGCGTCACACCTGCGGGGACGCTGGGGGGAAGAGTCTAATGTCCGTCTTCCATGGCTGGAAAAAGGTCACCACAGATGGGAATATGACTGCTCCATGGGTCACGACTGGTAAATACCGAACACCTTTGAGTATAACGACTAAACCCTTGAGTACTGCGACTTAAACCCTTGAATATAAGGACTTAAACCATTGGGTATAAAGATGTAAACTCTTGAGCATAACGACTTAAACCCTCAAATATAATGACATAAACCCTTCGGCATAAAAAGATGAGCACAGCCTATTAGGAACACTCACTCAAGACTTCCACCAGAGCGGTAGCATAACGCACGACGAACAGTGGCACCATCAGCGCATCACCTGTTGATCGAACTGTGCCCAGATGTCGGTAGCATGCATATTACCCAGAAACGTGTCTACTAAACAAGTATAAACGGACTTGACTAGACCTGGGAAACCAGGGCCAGCTACACTCCACAAGCAGGGCACATACCGTACAATAGTGTCGTACTATGACATGACCTGAAAGTTTACATGTCTCCATGACACTTCTTGCACTGGTGTTCAAAGTTGACCGTTCAGAAAGAGACTGTGGTATAACCTTTCACACTGATATAACCAGACCTGGCAGTATATCTAGACTTGCCCTAGTAATAGCACAAGCTGTACGAGACATAGCTCCAAGAGACCGGCAGCAATGCGCGATTTAAGCTTTGTGGAGATAAGGAGAGAACAGCTCTTCTCCCTCATCACCTTCTCCCACGCTCATGCCCCCTACAACCTTAAGGTTACCCATGCTAATGAGCCGGCCATTTCACCCCGGGTAATAACATATCTTCCTCCACATTTTTGCCTCATCTTTGATGACACAAATCCAGAGGCGATGTTGTAATCTAAGAACCATCCATTGTCTTCATCCCCCGCGACCTACACAGGTTGCAAGGCAAAGTTTTATGTACACTGCTCTTTTGCAACGACAAAACTATACCTGTCAGAGGTATACTTGTCTCGTCAGGGAACCAGAGCGAGGTCTAATGGTAGCATCGTACGCCCGGCAGGCCAACTGATGACGCAAGCGCAATACGGCGTCGTCCCCACCCGGCAGCTGGGTAAACCGCGCCAGACTTGGCGGTTTCTTCTGCAAACCTCTGCCAAAGCCGCGCTTTTTCTTGAGTGTGTGTTCATTACCCATGCTGTGTGTACGCTGTGCTAACAGCGAGAGGGATTAGCCAACATGAATGTATCTGGTCATCTCTTGTATAAAAATCTAGTCATACTGGTACGAAGTCGACTATATTCTAAAATGTTTTACCAACTCATTCATGGTGAAGGGTTGCGCGTCACGGCATCACTTCCATCAAACGATACCATCACAGTCACTGTTACTGTGTGGTCATATGCATAATAAGAAGATATCATATACACCAAAGCACACAGGATTTCTTCTTACACCTTAGTTAGCTTAAGTTCCATTTTCTTTTACCAACACTACATTGAGGACGAAGAAAGGGAAAGTGTTTAAAAAGCAATTCACAGCCACAAGATCTCACTTCTGGAAAGAGAGGCCGCACTAAACACATCCAGTGGCGTGTGACCCACAAGGTGACCGCATGGGGTGACCTGGTGACACATAGGGTGAGCTGATGCGACCTGCGCGAGGTGAGGTGGGTTTCATCAGTGATGTTGAGGGAAGGGGGAAGGTGGCATGTCAAACCCATGGTACCCGTAAACTGCTCCGCCTACCACAGTCTCACCCACCGACGCCCTTTAAAGGCGTCCACCTCGCCATCGAGAACTATCAGGGCTCCCATCTACCCCACGACACCGTCCAGACACCAACCTCTACCAGTCCTGACACAGGGGTACTTCGCCATGCCAGGGGTACGCCAGGTGCTCTGCCCCGGCAAGCCACACACTCAAGCCCTCTACAGCAGCAGGTCCAATACACGGGCCTCGCTGACTATTCGTCCCTTCCCTGGTCTTTCGCCTCCTACCGTACCCACTATGTACAGTTCATATGTTTCTACTCCACTCATGACGCTCCCACTCCCTTCCCATCCTTCCTTCCCTCCCATGTACATTCTCCTCCCTCCCTCCCGTCCCTTCCCTCCCTCCCACTCGTCCCTTCCCTCCCTCGTGAAAGTGTGGACGGTGAGTGTGGTTGGCTGTCGCAGAAGGTCATCCTGGCGAGTCATTGTGAGGTTGACGTCTTGCAAAATGTGGCTTCCGCAGGGCTCTCGTGTCCGGCGGCCCAAGCTGCCTTGTACGTATGTGTGGGGTCCTTTGTGGGAGCTGTGTCCTCTGGTGAGAGGCCCCCTGTGGCATGTGTGTCTACTGGTGTGGGACCTCCTATGGCATATGTCCGGTGTGAGGGACCTCCTGCGGCATGCGTCCGGAGGTTGGGGAAATTAAAGAGTAAATAAAGAGGTCAGGCTTGACGATCTGTGACGAAGTTATCTGCTGGGTACAGTAAAACGATCGCACATACCTAATGTATATGTAGATGGAGAGAGGAGAGTGATACTGAGGGCTGCTCCCCACCCAACACTGCAGATGGATGGAGACAGGATAGTTAAGCAGAAGGTTCCTCAGAACCTCTTATGGGGAATGTCTGATAGGGTTGGAGAGGGAGGAGGACTTGTTACGAGGTACTGTGTTGGAACTGGGACAAGGGGGCAGGGATTGTCCGAGGTCGCCCTAGGGGGTGTCAGCAGTCGCCATAGGTGGTGACTTCAGTCGCCCCAGGAGGTGACTCCGGTCGCCCTAGGAGGTGACCTCTGCCGCCCCAGGAGGCGTCAGCAGCCGCCGTAAGAGGTGACCTCAGGCGACCCAGGTGATCTCGGATGCCCCAGGTCTGCCACACACACATGCTATCATACAGTGAGGTCGACACCACACTACACGGTGACCTGATACGACCCACTCTTGTGACCAAATACCAAGTCATCATTCATCTTCCTCATGATGTCAGTGTCATGGGTGACCAAAGTACTGCCATGCGTCAGACTCTCCTGCCTGAACATAACATCAGTCCACTCATTAAGACATGATCCTGCGTTAACACCACAGACATAAGAGAGATTAATTAATATTAATCATATAATCCATATTGGAGAAAGATTATAACTGTCTTGCTTTATTATGGACCTTCTGCTTCATGTTACCTTACCAGGTTTTATCTGTTACCAAGTAAATACGGTCAGGAAACAGGTCCTTTCCAGACGTTATGTTACCAGGTAATCTTTGCAGTAACAGGGACCTTCCAGACATTACTGAAAAAACAGGTAATTGAAATCCAAACCTTATGCAGAGGTCTCTGTACCCTTCCTCCTCTGTCCTAGCATCCTGCCCTCCAGATCACCACCGTCAGGTGTCCTGCTCCCCTTACCTCTCACTGGGAGTGGCATCCCCTCTCAACCTTCCTCGCCCCCCCGGCCATGAGGGGTGCCACGGCCACGGTTGTGAAGGAGACTTCAACAGGCAGATGGCAAGTGATCTACAGCCGCCTGGCCTCGCCTACGGTACTCGACCTATTCAGTTTGATATATTTCATACATCACTTCAAGTATATCATGTCCGGAGAGTAAGTATGGGGGTGGGAGTGCAAGTTTTCACCCCAGGGTAGTGAGGACAGCCTCCCCCAAGGCAGGCTCTCCCAACAGAGTAATACCTGGACAGGACCTCCGTCACCTAGCTGGCTCCAACTGGGGAATAAAATAAAAACGAGAGAAAGGGCGGCGACCTCTGGCCCGGCCCGCCGCCGCTTTCGTCGATTTTCCCCAGAGCTGTCGAACAGGCTGGCCAGTGTCGTGCCGCCACTCACGATGGCTTAGTATTTATGAGGAATGTTTCTCGTGGCTCATGATGGAAACTAGTTTTCAGAAGATGAGTTCGGCGTTCAGCTCAACTCCTCCATTAGTGGTGGGAAGGTGTGTGTTGTGTTTGTTGTGTCAGTAATCCTTTCCGATCGTTTGTATTTTCTATTAATTTCCTGAGAAATAACACGATTCTTTGCTCTCTCTCTCTCTCTCTCTCTCTCTCTCTCTCTCTCTCTCTCTCTCTCTCTCTCTCTCTCTCTCTTACTTTGTATGTGTGTGTGTGTGTAGACACTTGATCAGCCCACCAGCGCCTCTGGTTTAACTCCCACGATAACAAGAAACCGTTCACTTCGTGACGCCCCTCGGAAGGGGGTCTTGTGGCCGCAGGAGAGACACGTAACATTTTATTGTACGTATAAAACGAGATTCATGTCTCTCCCCGCACCCCTCTACCAGTTTCAGGGTTCCCTTCCCACACCCCTACCTGCCTCGGGGGCTCAGGGCTCCCTTCCTATAGCTCTACCTCCCTGAGGGTTCCCCTCCCACCTCCTATAATAGAGAGGAAACAATAAATCCTTCAGTGACTCAGGCAGTTGAGGCATGGAGGTAGGTATAGTCCACGTTCAGTATAGTCAGGTGGGCACCATCAGGTCATTACACACAGCCTCAGGTAAAGTCTTACTCAATGAACTGGTTAACAACACACAAGTCAAGTTCCCATTCTTGCTCATCGTCTAAGACTTTCCTGTGCCCCCGTCAGGATCACCAGAGGGAAGAGTATTCGTGTTTTTTTGTTGAAGATGTTACCACTTACGTGGTTGACAACCTGCAACATCTTCGTTATAGAGAGGTGACTAATTTCAGCAACAATAATCACTGGAAACCCAGGGTCTCCATTTCTCACGTAATTTAAACCTCTCTGAAGAACGGCCGGGACCTGAGATTATCTTTGAGAATCACCAACCCTCGGAAACATTTTGACAAGGGTTAACTTTCCTGGCCTCAGAACGTGACACGTTATTACAATGGCTTCCAATCCAAGAGAATTATGAGACTCGTCTTCATGATGAACACATCGAAGTACAACATTGACCTCTGATCATTTTTCAATAATTTTACATACAGCTCAGGTACCACTGTTGGGAAATGTTAGTCTAGGGGTAATACTTTCTCCTCGGCAGCCTGGTGATCAGTACCCTGCTGGTGCAAGAGGTGTATGTGTCCCCACAACTCAGGCAGTCCTACAGGACGTGAGGTGTCCCCAGCGTCCTGTCCTGTCTTGCCGCTGCCGAGCATCAATCAGGTTCCTCCTCTGGCAGGGAGGAGGAGGAGGCTAGCGACAAGCGTGGGGAGGGCGGGGCGGGTGTTTTGCTGCACACCAATAATGTAATTGAGGAGGTAAGCGTGGGAAGAGCTGACAGCCCGAGCCAGGAGCCGCACCTCGCTGGATGCCTGGCATTCCTCCGCTGGGTCTTAAAACGCTCCTGCCCGTCCCCAGTTCTCCCTAGCACCAACTACCCGTCCCCAGTCCTTACCTCAGCACCTCTTGCCAGTCTCCAGTCCCCTCCCCCCAGCATCCCCTGCCCCGTCCCCAGTCCTCCTGCCCCACATCTGTAATGCTACGACGAGCCAGCGTCAGCCGCGGCAGCATTTCGCTTCAGTTTAAGAGGCTGGCTTACGTCCGCCGCGGTAATGAC
The DNA here is from genome assembly GCA_038088735.1 of Panulirus argus. Taxonomy (NCBI): domain Eukaryota; kingdom Metazoa; phylum Arthropoda; class Malacostraca; order Decapoda; family Palinuridae; genus Panulirus; species Panulirus argus. Next base: position 10,642 of record JAYMFT010401960.1, on the reverse strand, counting down.
AACAGGCACAGGCGAGCAAAAACTTGTCAGTGGTCACCAACACAAGAGGCGAGCTGCTCCACACTGCCGGACGGCCAGGCCGGGGACCGTCATCCCTCCCCCTCCCTCCACCTGCACTTAGATTACACTCTCTCTCTCTCGCTCTCATCACCACCACCATCCTCTCCTCCCCCCTCCACTCCCAGTACCACGACAGTCGACAGGTCACGTTCGCCTGTTGCCATCATTATCATCATCTCTACCATAATCACCATAACAATCATCAGTATCCTCAAAGGCCACGGTCATCACTAACACATGTACCAACACCATCACTACACCATCATCATCCCTATGTCATCAATACACCATTACCAGCACCATCACCAATACCATCATCATCAGCATCATCGTCAACAAAAATCATCACCTCCAACACAGCGTCAACAAAACCACACAACATACGCTACAATGATTTCAGGGTCTGTTCTCTGTCCCCGCGGCTCGGTCCATGACCAAGCTTCCCTTGTGGACCCTGCCCAGCGTATCAGCCAGTTCGATGCTGCAGTTCCCAGGTCTGCAGATTCTGAACAGGTCGGCTGGCCTGTCTAACTTTCAATCTAATTATATCGTTCTGGTTCTACAGTAAAGAGAAATCCTTTCCCTAATTATCTCGATGATTGTTGTAATTAGTCTCCTGGGAACAAGAGCACGGCCCTCGGGAATGGCGCCTTGATCTTAGACCTGACCTTTAAGTGTCAGGTCAAAAGCCAGGCCATCAGACTCAATGCGTTGATCAGACGTGCGCCCTGACGATCGAAGCTATTTTCCCTAACATTTCCTACAGCCGCTTTGACCTTTCTATGGATCGCGGAGGAGAATTTCCAGCGCTGATGCGGGAGATGAAAGACATATTTGACGTTTTCCAACTCGTTACTAAACTTCTGCCTCTATACCGTGGCGTTAGCACGCAACAGCATCCCACTCGGGCAGAACACAAAAACTTTGAACACCGTAATCACTGGTCTCGCTTCTCTCGTTTTGAAAGAGTTCTCGGTATCCAGCCGATCATCGTAGTTGCAAAGGTTCTCAAGACTCGGGCGCTCTTCGTCTTCGCTGGGCTGGACAACTCCAGCGTTGTCACCACCAGAGGTAAGGACTTCTGACATCGTCAGGTCTCGATCCCTGACGCACTTCTGTTGTCTCATCATCTGACCCGACCATCATCACTACACCTACCGGCACTCCTAACACAACCTGCCGCATCATCGTCATTACTACGACTATCCTCATGACACCACCACCATCAGGATCATATTAACAACGTCACTGTCTTCACCACCACTGTAATCAACACCTCTCGCATCGTCATCATCACCAACATCTTCCCTATCGCCATCATACTCACCAACATTCCCAACACCAGGACCCTTAGCTTCACCATCTGTATCACCAGCAACCATCACCGTCAGCCTCCAGTAAACCAGCTACACTACTGTAGCCTACACCTCACTCCCTACTGTGTCTACACCACCTTCCCCCTGTTTTACCTACACCCTCTCCCCTGCTGTACCTACACCTCTCCACCTCTCTTTGTAACCACTATATTGTGCAGTCGTTACAGAGTGCTTGAGGTGGGCGTTACAGAACTGCCTGTAACCCACCTGTACTTCCATCTTACGTCTTCGCCTGTACTGGCATTCCTCTGTCTCCTCCCAGCGATCCGTTTGACACACCGACGGTCGATGATCCCGGCCTCCATGATGAAATCCTCGACTCTGTCTCCCAGTCCCTTGTATGGGATGACACCGAGAACAATTCCATCATAATTACACCCGATTACCTTTAATGGCGTCTTGCCCCGCCTGCCTTGGTCCGGGCTGGCGGCGTCTCTGCCCCCCGGGGCGCCCCAGCAGACCCCGCTCTCGTGAGAGATTCGGCAATATCAACGGTAACGCTAATGGCAGTTGGTCATAACGAATCAGAGTTACACAGTTCGCAACACACCGCAGACCAGTACTGCATGACTACAAATATTACAAATAACATCTTTGCCAGACTCTTCTGGTGTCTCATTACGGGTATTACAAGCCCCACTGTGCTTTAGCCAGGCTGGCTGCAACGCGGAGGACCCCTCTCCACCATCTGTCGGGCCAGAGAGAGGCTGCAGTGGCTGGCGTTCCCGAGGTAATCATTAAGCCATTTCTGTCGGTGCGTTGACATCGAAGAGGAGATCTTTTGACCTCAGGAATACACAAAAACCCCGCGCGCACCGCTGCCACAGAGTCCCTCGCCCCCAAAGAACGCCAGCGTCACAGGGTTTTCTGCCCAATGAGGTGCATTGTTTGGTTCTATCTTCTTTTTTTCCTTCGATAATAGGCGTCGGTTCGACGGTAGGAAGCGTACTGCAGAGATCCGGGTTTTCTCCAGCTAAGGGCTGGGGCATTACGATGCAGGCCAACACTCGAGGCAAGCCAGCCGTACACACGGATAACACAAACTGAAACACGAGAGAATGAGAGTAGGAACTGTTTGTGTTAAAAGTGACGAGGGTGACGAGGAGGCAGCTGGTGACGGGTGACGCTGGACGTGGTGGTAAACCAGTGTGACGCACCCTAGAATTGTTTTCCCAGACAACAACAGAAGGGTGGAACGTGGGTAAGTGATTAAATGGCAATACCCTGAGCCCCAGCTACTCACGTCCGTGACATCAATACACGGAGAGAAAACTGAAGTCCGTCCTGGGAGACGATAATCACTACACGCCAGCAGGAACGCCATGACACATCCGCCACGGAAAGGAAAAGACGTGGGCTCTGACATTACGTTCTATGTTTGGCTTGTGTGTGTGTGTGTGTGTCTGTTGTCTTCTTTATACTGAGAGCCACAATCACGGACCACACTCCTAATCCAGGTCAACAATCAAACGGAAACTAAGAGAACAATCTGTTTTCGAGAAGATGGAAAACTTGTTCTGTAGGAAGTGGCAGGTCGTGGATCAAAAGTCACGGGTGTAGTACTTCCCTGGGCGGCTGCTGTCTACAACCTACTGATATGTAGAACGTGAGATAGTCCGTCTCTTAACGTATGTGACTAGTATGAGCATCAGGGAACCAGCACAACGGTTGGCTATTATACTTATAGTACAACAGTTTGCCTTCTGACACAACCAAGGAAATACACGACTCAAGCGAGTGCGTGTGGTATTTGACAACTAAGGAGCGCGCGCGCGCGTGCGTGTGTGTGTGTGTGTGAGAGAGAGAGAGGATCAGGCAGAGCATCAGACATGCAGACGAGGTCCAACACTCACTCAGCGCCCAACAAAGCAACACCTGAATACCCTGGGACGCGAGTCGGGCCGCCAGCCAGTGTTGCAGGTGGGCAGCGTGTGTGTGTGTGTGTTAGGCGGAGCCGTAGCAAGGTGACCCAGGTCAGCCTGACCCTACAACTCCACCCTCACACCCTGCCCGCCTCTCCCGCCACACACCACCACTAACATTATCATCCTCCATCAGCATCTGATGGCCTCAGGTTTACACACACGTGTCTCCCTCCGTCATCCTTTACTTCAACATTAGGAAACACATGATCGTGGACAACACTGGTCTTCTGCTGGGACGAACAAGAATCGTATTCACTTTTCGTCCGGCCCAGACTCCTCAGACGCCACATTCTTCTTCTGCTAAACCTAAGAGCACGATAAAGGCGGATTATAACATGCAAAACAGGTTCTGAGAGGCAGAGGAGCAGCGTTAAATCTTAGTAATGGCGGGTAAAGGGGCTCTTGGATCCTACAGTGACGAGTATCATAGGAAGACGGCGCAGTCCTTGTAGCGTCAGCGGGGCGTATACTGGGGCCGCTCCACGCGTCTCTCTGATTAATCCAGCGGCTTTAGCGGGAGGCTCGGCCTCCACACGGCTCCTCTTGCACTTCCCTCTCTGCTGCAGGTGTAGGGAGATATGGTGGAAGAGGCGACGGAGCCAGGAGAACTTAGTGTTGCACCAGCAGGGCCAGCGAGGCGACAGCATCAATGATTCACGGCTCATCTTAAGCCATCGAGGGCTCCTCTAGCCTCCGCTGTCGTCGCTATAGCAGTGTTGGTTGATGACGCCTCCCGGAATGTGGCAGACTCAACACACACACACACACACACACACGAAACGTAGGGAAAAAAGGATGAGATTCCTCATGTGAGGCACGAGTTTGCGAAACCATTTCCTGTCAGCCGTTTGTACTGTACCGGCGGGACAGCCATACCCTGTAGGTAACACTGCCCGTGTGCTCTGCCCGGTTAATGATAGCACGGCCCGTGTTATCATCAAACCCGGCAGAGTACACGGGCATGAATGATAACCCTCAACCGTCCACAAGTGATCACACTCACTACCCCCCTCCAACATTTTTGTCACAGTCATTGTTAAGCTCTTCTGTCTTTCCCCTTCGACTCCCCCCCCCCCCACACACACAACTGCTATCCTTCTCCTGGTGTGGCCCGGCCCGTACCGTGTGGGGTATGGGCCGGGAAGGATGCATCTCCGACGGGAAGTTTTTATCGTCACTCTCCCTGTCCTCTTGCTCCTCCCTCCCGCTCTTCTTCCACACACACGACCCCTCTCACGGCGCCCTGTGCTCTACCCCTCCAGAGTCTGCCGCCGCATCACTTGCCAGGACCAGGATGGGCATCACCACCATCATTACCATCACGGACGTCAGCAGTACCACCACGGTCTGACGCCGGACACCCACCAGATAAATGACGGCAATGGACCTCCCTCTGGTGATAAGCATACACCACGACTGTGTAACTGCCTCCCTCTGATGCAAAGGATACACAAAGGCTACCTCAATACCTCCCTCTGATGCTGGTGAGACACCAAGACTGCCTCACAACTACAGCCTGGGGTGTGTGGTGGTGTATGGCAGCCAGGTAAGTGTAGGCCAGGTCCCCGGGAGGGCTTCCCGTGACCACAGTATCCTGGGTGAGGGACAGGTCATGCTGACAGGTCATCAAGCTCAGGTCTCCAGGTGTGCCATCAACCCCGCCACCGGTTCGACCCGCACGCACACCTCGCCAGTCGTCGAGTCGTGGGCAGGTCGCCGCTCTGGCGAGGTGTTCCCACGAGGGACTGGAAGCCTGGGAACACTGTGAGGGGGTGGGAGGAGTGGCGACCACAGTGACCCAAGAGGGGTGGTGTCTGTCCCTCACGTGACGCCCTTAACCTCTCTCATCACCACTGCTCAAGCCTTGGGCATCATGGCACATCCCTACACCTGACCCTAAAAGTTCAGGTCAAAGGCCAGGTCATCACACCCAAGGATTATACAGTCGTGCTTAAAACGTCGACAATCCCGAGTGGTACCTGTCTGAGGTGACGCCTCGGCTGTTACGATGAGGCAGCGTGACAGTCCGTGAAGGCAGGTAAACACCAGCAGCCGCCCCACAACCCTACCCACCTCCTTACAGTGTCAGGATACACCACCGGCAGGGGCCCTGGGGTCGGGCGTGGAAGGGTGGGGAGGAGCACAATCCCCTCTTCCCCTCCGCCGCCCAACTCTCGCCTCGGGTCTTTAAAACACCGTCAAATTACCAGCGAGGGAGACGTATTGTGTGGGAGATCAGTCCGCCCCCAGAGCCTCCTCACCTCAGGGCAAGACTGTACTGGGAAGACAATCTGCAAATTGACAATAATGAACGGTCAAATGCCTCAGACTCTACCATGTTTCACTTTCAAACTGGATCTTTAATCTTGACATCTTAAACACGACGGTACCACTCTGGAGCACGACGGTACGATTCTTCAGCACGACGATACGATCCTACAGCACGACGGTACGATCTTTGAGCACGACAATACGGCCCTTGAGCACGACAATACGATCTTTGAGCGCAAGAAGGTCTTTGAGCACGACATTAAAATCCTTGTGGGTCATGACCTGACCCTCCATTAATGATCTGTTGAAAGGTCAGACCACCATGACCCAAGGGTCGTACTGCCGTGCTCGTAAGTCGTACTACCGTGCTCAAAGGGCTAATCCAACAGTTGGCTTTATGCTGACATCGTACTTCAGCAACAAAGTTCTTACACAAAATTTCGGCCATAATCCAAAATAAGCGCCAGAGTATGAGTGGCTGTAGGATAAGTTATAAAGGAATATAAAATCACTGGATGAAATTTTAGAGGTGTATCAAGCTGTGTGCGCCAGCCAAATCTGGCAACCCTCTCACAAGAGGAGATCTCGGCGGGCGTCCCGTCATGGTCGGACATTCTAATAACCATTGCAAATATTTCACTTCAGGCATCCAATTAGGCTAATCCCTGGTTTACAAACAGAGAATAAATCATAAAGAGCTCCACTTTAGATGAATTGGAGACAAACTGTCTGCTAGCAACTAATAAAATAGCATTTACGCCTATGGATAGAGAAATGTTCAGCAAACTGTTCACAGCTGATATCAAGCCAAAATTAGATTATACTTTTCCAGTCTGATCACCGCACTCAAGCATAATAGAGTATGTCCAGAGAAGGGCAACAAAGAAGGCACCAGAACGAAGACAGCTTTGTTACAGTGAGAGGTCAAACACCATAAGTTTGCACGGGTCAGATGAACATTAACAGGTGACGATCAAAACTTTCAGGTCTCTAAACCAGTCTGATGACAGCAAGAAAATGCTGAAGAGGAAACCAGTAAGTCCTTTTAAAAGACTATCACAGTGATGAAACTTTGAGAACTGACAGTATACAGTTCATAATACTGTATGAAAGTAGAGACGGTTCACGTCATAAGGGACCCCACAAGAACAGAGCCCGCTCTCCTGCTGTACGAATAGGTAATGTACGTACAAGCTTTGCTTAGTCTTACAAATTCAATTCGTTTTGAAAGAAAACTGTAATATATATATATATATATATATATATATATATATATATATATATATATATATATATATATATATATATATACGCGCTTGGCATCTCCCGCGCGACCCGTGCGAGGAAGGTAGCGTCAGGAACTGGTGAAAGAGCTTTAGAGGGTAAACCTCGCGAGGGACTTCTAGCCCCTCGACCCCCGCTCCAATCCAGAACTTACGAGTGTTATACCGTCATCCACGCCATTGTAGCGGTGCTCTTGAAGCCGTCCGCACCTCTGGCTCGGGTCACGGACAAGGCGGCCGATATATCCTGCAGCAGACAGGTGGTGGCGGAGGGGCGGCCGGGGTCACGTTAACGCCCTCAGCCCGCCGCCTCACCACTACACCCTCGCCCGCAACATTACATACCTTATTGCTGAGTCTTACTCCTTGCCATTGTTCACGGCACCGGTGAAAATACTTCCTTTTTCGAGCTATTCTCAGAAGGTATAAAAAAGTGAATATTCTAAATTGAATCAACAGACACATATACATTTATTTACTTGTTCATTTAACTTTAATTACGTCGAGCAACCGACACAAGAGACTCGAGACCTAAACATGGTAACATGTAAGTTCCGTGTAGTAATCAAACGTTATAAACTATCTCTGCTTCCCTCTAGTCACCATCCCCACGATAACCCTAGATATCACCCTTCCTCCCCTAACTAGCATTTCAGGTGTACAATATTTTCAATAATTCGTGAGTGTGGAGGCAGGGGTGGGCGTCTGGCATGGCGGGTAGTGTTACCATATCACGAGCAGCATCTGCCGCACTCCCCCCTTCTTCCCCCCAACATTCAGCGGCACGGACTACCCCCGCAGAGCCGCCGCCGTCGCCACCGACCGTTGAAATCACATACCTCACCATTCAATTATCCAACTTGTTTCACTATCTATGCATTTATTAAGTGAAAAAGGTTTCTGTGTGAAGGTTAAACAGTGTTCCTACATAGATGATACAAAATCTACGGAATTTCCAAAAGCAATATTCTCTGAAATATAAATGTGAATCAGTTAAATAAGATTTGAAGTACTATTGTCTGTCTAGATCAGTGATAGTACATTACAGACTATAAATACAACTTACGAAGGATAAATCAACGATATCAGCATACCTTTTACCTCAGTACATGTTCCAGTGATATGGACGACGAATCAAAGTTAGTCCATCCATTACCTCCCATAGTTTTGTAAAATAACCTTAAATTTTGTATTACATAACTGGAGTATCCACAACAATTCTGGAATTTGAATTTTCCAGACTTTCTTGAGGGATAAATTTTCAAATTTTCGCTAAAAGTTCAAATTTCTCTGACCATTTTCTGAACTCATGTCCAAAACCTCTTAATATTTAAAAAATTCCTAAACTATTCCAAGACCCATGGGGAGCATTGGAACACAAGAGTTATCAATGCTCGGGCTTCCATATCATGTTTTACGTATAACATTTGCCCACAACACTAATATTGCCACCCCAGTTACAAACCCACACACGATTCTCTACAAACCCACAAATCCACCATACAACGAAAATCTTAAGAGCTTTGTATTGTGTCGATGGCAGTGTCAGCGGCTACTAACGCGCGTATGATGCGGCATTTCCCGTGGGCAGCAGTGGATAAGCACTTCCCTTTTGGGGAGCAGAGGGCAGGCGTCTGTTGTAAGTCGTGCCCTAGGGGCTACCTCCATTGATACGGCAGGCTATTCAATTCGCCGGAGGAATGGAACGCAGACACTGAATCTCAGTACGATAATCTTGCGCCAACTATATGATAGTTCGTTTGTGTGAGTACGATATCATTGCATGCAACAGCCCAACCTTTTGAGTACAATATAACTGTCCTTACTTGCGATAGGTTGAGTTGAATAGGTTAAGCCAAATCCTTGTCTAAGGACGATAACTTAGTTACGACAGGTGGATTCCTGGAGTACGAGACACTATGTCCCTTGCATACGATCACTGAATTCTTTGAGTCCAACAAACTAGCCAGTCTTTGCATACGAAAGAGGTTCCTCGAGTAGAAAAAAATGTTGGAGCTCAGCAGCAAGTAAAAATAAAAAGGTATTTCATATTCTCTGCTGATCAAAAAGACTGAAATGAAATGAATGCACGAAGCAGCAGACACCAGCGGTGTGAGAGCCCCACGCCCGCGCCATCCCCCACAGGCGGGGACCTCCGCCAACCGCTTCCCTACGCCCGGCCGCACGGTACACGCATCCTGCTGGACGGTACGCGCCCACCAGGACGGTACACCCCCCCGCCGCCCCACAGTGATGTACGCATCAGGAAGCACGCTTGTCAGGTACTTACAAGAAGCACCTGTAAACGCTCTCATCCGTGAAATATATTCTTGTTTATGTAATGACAAGAAGAAATTTGAATTTTAGCTTATTTAGCACGACGGTACGACCCTTATGCATGACGGTACGATCCATGAGTAAGAAAGTACGACCCCTGTGCACGAAAGGTTATGTCAGTGGCTGGACCATCATACTCAAGGGTCGTACCGTTGTGTTCAAGGATTTACATCGCTGCATGTATGGCCGGAGGGACGGGAAGGTTCCAGTCAAGATGACTATTAAATTAACCCTGAGTTAATGATAGTGTGAACCGTTGATGTCTGACACCACAGTGTGTGTGTGAGTGTGTGTGTGTGTGTGTGTGTAATCACTCTTTGCTTGTTATGGGGAGAGAGTTTTACATTAATGCTGCCCCGTTTCTTACCATTATGTATATGTACCATGTCATTACTCACTATATGTACACACATACACACACACATTGGCCTAAGACAGGTACTCATCTTTAACCGAGCAGCCTAAAAGGGAGGATGAACGCCTGGGTTAAGTGTGGGCCGAACGCCATGCAATGCACACGGTGTGAAACCGCCACCACAACAGCAAGACCTCTAACCAAACACCTCTTCTGTCTCCTTCCCTCTACCCTCTTCTGCACACTGTGTACCCCTCCCACACCTACACCCTGGCCTAAGCTACCTAACGTTGTACTCAGCCTACACCTGGCTAGACCCACACCCAGGGGGCCAGCCCCGTCACACAGTGTACCCAGCCCATACTCACACCTGGCCAGCCCCGTCACACAGTATACCCAGCCCACATCCGTACCCTGGTGGCCAGCCCCGTCACACAGTGTACCCAGCACACATCCACACACTGCCCAGCCCTGCCACACAGCGTATACCCATGGAGGAGACATTAGCATACCCCGCGGGGCCGCCCTTTCCAGGCTCACGATTCCTTCCCTCCCCCCATCCGACGCCTCTATCACCCCCCCCCCCTTCCACCCCCACATACCTCCTCCCACGCCTCTATCACCCACGACGATCTCCCCGGGAGTGGGAGATGGGGGCCAGGTGACCGTGAATTCGCCTCGATGGGTTCGACCACCGCCTCTTAACATCCTGGCCGAGCCGTGCGAGCGAGCCAACGAGAGAGAGAGAGAGAGAGAGAGAGAGAGAGAGAGAGAGAGAGAGAGAGAGAGAGAGAGGGAACACATTTCTTAGAACCAAGACGCAACAAGTGAAGGGTAACCAGCGAAAACCATTTTCCATTCATTTCAGAAGACGTGAAAAATTTCCCGACACACACACACACACGGCTCCGGCCAGCGACGCGAGACGGTGTTGCTGTCATTACAGTATCGAACAGTTCCAGGCAGTCTGAAAAATGGGTGCTGAGAAGCGTGGCTTGAACTTTAACTTTCACCACACATTTTCTTCCATATATA
>JAYMFT010401949.1:0-18852 GCA_038088735.1 Panulirus argus | reverse complement strand
ATATATATATATATATATATATATAGAGAGAGAGAGAGAGAGAGAGAGAGAGAGAGAGAGAGAGAGAAAGAGAGAGACATATACATAGACATATATAGATAGATACACAGATAGATAGACAGATAGAAAGATGCTTTTGTTGATAATATACCATAATTTCCAAGTCTATCAACAAACATATCATTCCCAGGACACACTACTCCAAAGTCACACCAAATATAAGGTCACAGTTAATATGGTTACGCCAAACAAATGGTCACTGACCACATACGGTTATTACATACATAAGGTCACAATATACGAAGGTTATGGCAAACACAGGGTCACCACACACATATGTCTAAGACAAACACAAGGGCACGTTTAATATAAAGGCATAACAAGCGAATATTAAACAAACAAAACGTCGTGAAACGTAAGGTCAGATTAAGAGAAAGCTCAGGGGAAAGATAGGGTCACAGTTAAAATACAGTCACAACACAAATATTTTCATGTACTCCCAGGGATGTTGTGGGCATCTACAGTCTGGTTATAACCTCTTCCACATTTTTTTTTTCATTTAATCTAGACCCTAAGGAGCAAATTTCACAACACTACAAAATTTTTGGTGTCCTTTCCATAAGGAAGAATGGAAGTGTATGTTTAGCACTTAGTGATAAGTGAAAATTATTTAAAAATTAATGATACGGCCGTTATTACTTAACTGCACGTTCCACGTGAACATGTAGGTCACAGACGCCTTTCTTCGAAATACCTTCATCGGCAACATACAGTCGTCCCAGACAAGTCACAGTGCATCTGAAAGTCTGGTCAGCCATCACCGACTTTAAGCCTTCTGTACTGCCTACCCCGACATAAACACCAGCAGGATTACACCCACATAGTGCCTGATACGTTATCAACCGGTCCTTAAAAAAAGATCTCACCCCAAAGTAATGTTTCTTCCCCCCCGGTCTCGTTTTCCAGTTAGGGGTACAGCTGTTCCTGGAACGGCGCGAGGCTTGGCTGTCCTCCATCAGCTTGTTCCGTCTGGGTCAGGGAACCTGACCACCTACTGCGGCAGACCCATGACTTGCAACACCAGCAGGAGCAGCATGTACAAGTATGTAGCTCTCTGCTTCTTCGAGATGGCAAAACAGCTTATGAACTGGCTCTCTCTCTCTCTCTCTCTCTTTCTCTCTCACTGATTCCGTGGAGACACCATCCTCCACTGATAACATAACCAGACCTGTAGAGCCACTGTTGCCAAGCCTTGAGGGGGAAACCGCGTCAGTTCTTTCCCAAACTGTCAGCTCTGTGGAGCCCTTTTGGACCTAGTTCTCTGATGTCCAGAAGAAATCGCCCTTACCAATACGAAGGAATTCAAACAGCAACAGACCGCAGGGTCCTATGGGATCCGTAACCTTGATAAAATGGGTCTTGAAATAAGATATGTGGTAGACAAGAGTAGTGGAATGTCCTCAACACAGCCATGACCAGTTGCTATCAATGAGACTTTGGAGGAAGTGCAACAATTTTAAAATGTGTGCTTCATAACCTTAAAAGATATAGGCGAGGACCGACTTACTATGGAAATTATATAATGCGTTAAGTTATTACACAACCGGGAAAGACTTGTTTCATTCCGTGGGGACCCTGTACACGTTGGACCGACTGGAAAGGAACTGCCTGATACAACAACGGTCAAAGATGATGTCGGAAGAATGAGGTAGACTTTCCTACATCTAAACATCCAGGAAAATTAAAGAATAATGTAAAAAAAAAAAAAAGGGGGGGATATCTGAGAAGTGGGGTGCTACTGGAAGGAAAATATATTAAGGAAACTACGATTATAAAGCGGCGCGATGAAATATACAGGAATGTAGCGCATTGTACATACGGAAATAGGCGTAAGGATATCATCATGGCTAAGTTAAAACTAGGATGCAAAAATTAATGGGAGTATGGAATGATTTGCGAGGACCATGATACAAGATGTAAGACATGCAGGAAATGGCAACAAATGAGCATCACATTTACGAACGTAACGAAGTCTTGCTTTAGAGTAAATGATATAATAAATAATGTTATTAGATTAACAGAAAGGATTACAAGTGATTTTAAAGTATGGAATTAATGTAAATGTAAAATCATTAACTGATAGCAACAAGTGTGAAGCGGCAGGTGAAACTATTACTACTGAACTGCAATTTTTTCCTCAGGCTAAAATTTTGAAAATACTGGCGGGTCCGTCCGAGGCTGTTTAAAAAAGAAATAATGTGGTTTTCTTGCTGAAAATAAGAAAGCAAACAGAGGAATTAAAAAAGAAATATACTTGGGAAAATTTGTATGTAACAAAGGAGGCGGAAATAACGTCAGCAATGCACTACAAGCCTAGTTCACGTACAGTGTACCATTAACACTAACTATGGTATGTCTTCCCCCAACTCCTGTTGTGGGACATTCCATATGTTTACAATTCTGTTCAGGAATCTGACTGATTTGTGCCGGGAACCCCGGCAAGTTCATTGTGCACCCCATGCTCATCCTGTGAGCGGTAGCGCAAAAGGATTACAGGAGTCACAAAGGGTCTTAGTCAGACCACAATGGGTTGATATCACATACATTACACTGTTACACAGTAGAGGGAAATCCATGCAACTTTTAAGGGAAATGGCTGACAGGAACATCGTTCAACAATATAGTGGTATCACAATACTCAGTCCTGTTCAGGGAAAGGTATTTTCCCTCATTCGTGGCAAAATCATTAAACATATGATCATGACAAAAATACGGACGCTTCAAATATGAGGTCGCAACAAAATATACGGACGCTATGCTACAAACATACGGTCACGACACACAAAATCTCCAAAACAAACATACAACCATAACCTTTAAGGTCGGTATAAAGTCATAAGGTTAACACAAACAAGGTCAGCTGCGCCTCAGACGTGATCTGATTTCGCTCAGGCAAGTAATGTTATCGTGATAAAAAAAAAAACTTACGAAAACCTTAATTTGTGGTTATCTAAGTCCTCTCCCCTCCTCCAGGGGCAGGGGACGAGCGCCTCCCCCCACCCACCCACCCGCAAACTCCGCGTAGCTAACCGCCTCCCCCCCCCCCCAACGCAACCCCTCCCCCCTTCAAACCCCCCCACCTCAACCTACAGCCCCCTCCCCCACCCCTCCACTCCTTCCAAAACGAGATACAAATGAAACCTGCACAGCTCAGAGCGAGAGGCGTAAAGCCCGATTTGCATATACAGTGTCACGCAAGTGGGGGAATGATTAATCTTTTCACGATGGCTTGACCCCTGACCTGACCTCTTGAGCACGACGGTCGGGGCCCTTTGTCCTAACTCTCGAGGGTCTGATCAAAGGTCATATCACACTACCAAAGGGGAGTAAAGACGTCCTTACCAGGTCGTAGCACCGTGCTAGAGGGTCGTTAGGTCGTAGTCAAGTGTCGTACCGTCGTGGTCAAGGGTCGCACCGTTGCAGTGAAGCGTCGTACCGATGTAGTGATGCGTCGTACCGTCGTGGTCGAGCGTCGCACCGTCGTGGTCGAGCGTCGTAGGGCTCGGCCAGTGTGCCTTGGGATTACCCTCGTTAATCCCTTCGTCAGCCTTCAGCAAAGGTCAGGGTCCAGCAGGTCTGCCCTGGATAATCCCGCGGTCGCTGCCGCGTGAGGACATCTTGATGCCATGTCTACCGTGGCTGGCACGTTAGCCTGCCTCTGGGTCATCTGGGTGAATCTCTGAGCCACTCGTGTCGAGTTAGTTTACACTGGGTAAATCATTTACTCAGTGCTCAGACGTATGTAGGTTTAGAGATGAGTGTACCATCCCTGGCTGACCTCAAAGCACTTGCTGACCTGTCCTTCCCTGGCACTGTCGCACGTGTCCACACCTGGCTCTACCTGACCTGTCCATCCCCGGCAGTCACATGTGTCCACACTCTACGACGCTTTCACTCCCACCGCATACACACACACACACACACGCACCTCTTCCAGCCTCGCACTCCTCCCGTCTTCAATTACCTCACCATATGGACACAAACGAACGCTGAGTATTGAGGAATAAATGTGAATCAAGAAGTTAAGAAGCAAGCCAACAAGCCTTGCAGCACTCACCTGTAAACCTCTCTTAACTCGTGGCTGCCTGCGTCACACACTTCTCTTGTGTCTGGAGAAACCTTAAAAGAGACATTTCCCGCAACGCACTACATCACTGCGTTTTAGTAATACGGTAATTTTCGCAAAAAGCGATGATGACAACAACCAACCATCTAAGTGCATTACGTCCATCCACTCTACCCTGGCTGGCTTTGGACTGACGACATCGAGTTGGCAATAACTACCCCGGGCAACCACAGCTGCTGGCGCACGCTGCTCCTGGCAACCAGATGAAGCCGAGTTGACCAGAGAACACTGCACAGGGGATATCACCAGGCCTTATACGCTAGTCACCAGGGACTATGGTCCCGTGTGCCTTGTGTAAATATAGCCCGGGGCGGGGGGACAATTGACGCATAACCCTCCCATAGACTACATCTGCAAACAATACGATTTTTTTTTTTTTTGTCTCCACCCTCAACACTCGACAGACCTTTTCAATCAACCCAATGAACAGGGCGGGACCACCCTTGGGTAGAGATGGTGACCTGGCCTTTGGCCTTACCCTTCAGAATCAGGTCAATGGCCAGGTCTTCATACCCCAAGGGTTGTACCGTCGTGGTATCAAGGATCTTATTTTCGTCACCTGCTAATCTTTTCCTGACGTTGAAATGCATTAAATCTATCATAATACATCTTGCAATACGTAAAACTTAAAAAAAAAAAAAATTACTGATATACAACATTTGCCCTGAGTGAGTTTCGATCCCACTGGACGGATGAGTTCGGGTACCCGAGCACCGGGAGCATGACTCCGACATGCCCACGTCTCAAGACAGCAACTCGTGAAGCCCTTTCAGTCCAGCAAATAAGTTTGAACAGCCCCATTAAACTTTAACACGGGACCCTTGGGAGAGTCCTGGGGCCGCCCCCCTCAACCTCTCACACCAGTTAAAGGTAATCAATAAGCAATTTCCAGCAGCCGTGGCCATCCTGGAACTCATTACCGCGACAGATGCTAATTAAGTGTTCGCGAGCTCTCCGGCAGAGACCATGTCTGGGATCGAGCCGGTAACACGTCAGAAGAACGCCGCAAAAATACGAGTTCACTTTACTCACAAATACAAAACCTCCATCGCCCACATCGACATCAGATTGTGTGTGTGACGGCCTCCTCCTCGTAGGTCAGGTCAAAGGACCGGCCATCGTAACCCCAAAAGAGTCGTACCGTCGTAGCCAGGGGTCGTGCCGTCATGGACCCAGCGACCGATGTGCTCACATGGAGAACATGGATATCTAGGGCCCCGCGGCTCATGCGACCACATGGTGGAACAGTGCATACACTGTCACACTTTATCCCCCCCCCCAAAACCCCCATATCGTGGGTCAACCCTCTGTCAAGTGGCACGCGGGATATCGGTTGGAGTTGGCAGGATCGGGTAAACTGAATAAACAGACGTAAATACATGAATAAGCATGACGAAAATGGCACTGCGGACGCAGATGGTTTAATGAGAACGTGGATTAGCGGAGGAACAGATAAGGACAGATATAAAGACAGACAACAGCAGACACATATGTACATCGAAAAACAGATAGGTATATTAAACAGCTGATCTCCGTTGGTCAAGAACGTTCCCATATGTCGCTGCAAAGGTTCCTGGGGTAGTCTGAGAGTGGCAACAAACGGGGAGGAGAGAAACGTACTCGGGTATAACGCCTACAGGACACTGGGGAGAAGGTAACATCCCTCGCCATCACGTCTTCATGAAACTGAGGAGATTAGCCGAAAGCTAATACCAGTTCCCAGTTCATCTCCTCCAGCTTGCCCTCTAAACTCCTTCCCTCGTCCACAACTTTACCACAGGGGTAATATCAAGTTTCCCCACTTAACATCAAAGAGAACTTCGTCAAGTTCCAAGTTCACTTAGGGAACTGATCAAGTTACCAAATGTGTGTGTGCTAAATGAAAGGGACACTTCACCATATCAACAAATCGAGCATTCATGCCTGATTCCTGGAGAAAGAGTCTGGCCAAAGGTAATCACTCCTCAGAGAGTTATGCTGACAGATACGAAAATATATCCATGTAATCAAAGGGCGTCGAACGAGTGAAAGTCCTAACCTTCCTTAACCATGAACCTCAGTGCAACTCTAATATTTGCCAAAAGACGGCCGGTCTCAGCTACAATGCCCTCTTGAGGGAAGACTCTGGCCACAGGTTAGAGGCACGATCTCGACTCCTAAGCCCCTCTCACACACGGATTTATGACTACGATTTGTGTTAGGTGACAAAAGTCTTACACTCGTGTTGCCTCGTCTCTTAGCCTTGTATATATGTACCATGTCTTCCTCACGTGTACACACACACACACACACACACACACACACACACACACCAGCCTAGGCCAGGTACCTATTTATCGACCAGCCTGGAGGGGAGGATGAACTGCCAGCCCAATATCGGCAAGACCCGCAGTGTGTCTGGATGATCTGTCTGGTTGAACAGAGACGAGGGCGTCAGACGCAAACACCTACGTGAAGACGAGGCACTTGAAACGGCAGAGACCAGAGTAGCAGTGACTGTAGCGGTGCAGAATGCACCAGATGTGAATGTAGTAATAAAGCGGCAGTGAATGTAACAGTAGTGAGTACACCACCAGCAAGCGTAGTAGGACTAACACACGGACCAGAGCAGCAGTGAGAGTAGTAGCAGCAGTAGTAGTAGTAGTAGTAGTAGTAGTAGTAGTAGTAGTAGTACGAACCACAGTAGCAGCGAGTGTAGTAGTAACAATAAGTACAGAAGGAAAGCAGCAATAAGGCGCTACGATAGGAGGAGGAGGAGGAAGGTGGAGTGTCGTAGGCAGGCAGGGAGTGAGGGAGGGAGGGAGGGAGCATGCGGCCGTCAGCAGCCCAGCAACTGTGCGAGGCAAGGCGTGGCAACACTTCCCCCTACGCACGCTCCCTGCCCTACCATGGCAACAAATGACAGCACGAGGCCTGGCAGAGGGGACGGGGCGGGAGCCCAGGGAGGGAGGGAGGGAGCCGGGAGTTACGGGAGGGAGGATGAGGGAAAAACCTGAGGTATTGTGAGAGCGGAGGGGAAATTAGAGGAGTGAGAGAGGGGGGGCGTAGGGGAGAGAGAGAGAGAGAGAGAGAGAGAGAGAGAGAGAGAGAGAGAGAGAGAGAGAGAGAGAGTCAACGACAGCACGAAGCGGGTCTAGGAAGGATTTGCAGAGACCAAGAATAGGGAGGCCACGAGCCACGGGAACCACTCCCCCATCAATCTATCCTCCCCAGCCTTCTCCACACACTTACAGCCGGCAATACTGTGATGAAGGCACCGCACCGTATGGTGCGGATGGGGGCTCCATTTTCTATTGAGGATAAACTTCTGAATTCTGGATTCGGAACATGTTCTTCATCCCAACTGGCCGTATAAGATCATTTACTAGTAAGAAAAAAAAACTAATGGCGAAAAATATAAAATTTACTTCAACATCAAACAATTTTATAACAACACTGCACTTACACTGCCCACTTAGTACCATACAAACACTTTTAGAGAGCCACATGAGTTGAATGAAGGGATAGTCACGAAAGATAAACAAGATATTTGCCGCTAGGTCTACAGCAGCACTCTGCTATACTCTTTCCCGAGACAGAAGCATCGCCCGAGGAAAGGTCGTCACCTACCCAACGAAAGATAAAAAAGGAAATCGCATGAAATACCAGATTTGTATGTCAATCGAACAAGACGCACCAAAACATTACTTTGCCCACGGCATACCACATTAACACTTAAACCATCCATGAAACCATAGATTAGCAAATAAACCAAACACGACAAAGAGATTAGCAATTAAACCTCCTCATCTAACCACATTAACACTTAAACTGCTTAAAACACACCAGCTTAGTCCTTTTAAACTACACAACGTACTATATTAGCTCTTTTAAGCCACACGCTACATACCAAATTGGCACTTAATTAAAAACGCAAACGTAATACCAGATTAACTCTTTTAATTAAAAACGTACACGACTAATGAGATTACTAGTGAAACTGCCTACAACCTACTACACTAAACTGGCAGTACACATTAAACTGCCTACCCATACACTCTAAGTATAAGCTTCTTTCAAATAACCTCCAGTGACTAGAGGCGATCAAAGGCTAATTGGTAGTTAGGAAGATGAAATATCATTTTTTTCCCCCAAAGTGCCCTTGACACTGATTGAGGTCAGTGCAAAGTGTGACGGAATATTCAGCAATGAGAGAAGTGCAGGCGACAATGCGACAGAGATTAAGCAACTGGTGAAAGGGCAGCACCGTCGTACTAACAGGGTCGCACCGTCGTGCTCAAGGGTAGTAAGCACCGTAGTGCTCAAACGGTCGTACCGTATGTTCACAGGAGTCGTATTGTCGTGCTCAAAGGTAGTACCGTCGTGCTCAGGGGCAGTACCGTCGTGCTCTCAAGGGCCGTACCGTCGTGCCCAGAGGATTAATTAGTGACGAGAGGGGCTGGGCTCTCCCACGGGATACATGTAGAGGGGAAGACGACCACACCCCTGCTTCTTAGGGCGTCCCACAGGGAGACTAGTCTTAGGGGAGAGATGGGGGGGGGGGACGACGCAGCTGTGCCGTGGCCAACACTAACGACACAGGCGGGAGAGCGACGAGACGACAGGAGCCTCTCAAGCCATTACAACGAACGGCGAATCATGGGGAGGGATCCCCGAGAAATACAACGACCGGCGAATTAAAGCGAGGGGATTCCTAAGTAATAAGACTGGCGAATCAAGGCGAGGGATCCACAAGCCAATACACTGACTGGCGAATCAAAGAGATTGGTTCCAAAGCCAACACAGCGACTAGCTAATCATAGCGAAGGATCCTAAGGTGATACACCGACTGGCGAATCATAGCGTGAGATAACCAAGGCCATGCACCGACTGGCGAGTCACGGCATGATTAGCGAATCATGAAGTTCCAAAAAAAAAATGCTACCCATACTACATCCTCGAAACATCAACAGCGTTGTATAAACCCTATTCTGTAGCAACAAGAAATACAGATAAATACCACAGACGTCCAGTCTAATAAAGATTTTCACGAATAATTACTAAAAGAAATAAGGTAATTATTGCATGTACTTTATGTAACATTACCCGGACGTGAGCCATCACCTGAGGAATGAAAATAAGGTTGAAGAACGTGAATGGCTTTGTTGTCTCGTCTACCCTCTTTCCTCTCTCCATAAGCGATCTTTCGTCAACCTCCAGCCCTACCTCACTCGTATGCCACCGAATCCGCTCTACACATCTGGCTGCTGCTTCCAATAGTTTCTGTTTGGAGACCAGCCTCACGAGGACTGACCGTTATAACAGCTCTCTCTTTCTCATGTAGAGCAAAGCTGCGGAATCCTCTCCTGCCGAATGTCTTCCATTCTTCTTAAAACTTTCCACCTTGAAGAGTCGGGACAAGAACCTTCCTGAAGCTCAAAATAATTATTTCTCTCTTAACCTCTCATCCGGGATGCCCTGCCCTTGGCACGTCGGCTACTGTAACAGCAAAGGAACTTAACAATCAGTTTACGTAACAACATAATGTCTCTACAGCGTCCGGGAGACCCAGGTGTATCCCTCAAGGTTCGACATCCTGGTCTCAGTCCAAGCCGTCTGTTTCACGATGTTTCAGTGTACCTGAAACGAGCTTCGCTTTCAGCAAAAAAAGAAACAAAGTTTCCACATCCTGGCAGGGTCGGGGAGAGGACTTACGAGCGCTTACGACGAGATTTTGCCAAAAGGCAGGGCTAGCGCGTAGCGCTCACCGCAGGAAAATTAGAGATATAAAGAACGAGTCAGGTGAGTTACCTGTTGTCAAGCGTTGTGTGTTTGTGGAGTGGGAGCCAGCAGCCAGCCCACGTGTGGGTGAAGTAAGAAGAAAAGAAAGCTACCTAGGTCAAAAGAGTGACACCTGACAGCCACTGAAGTGCTCTCTCATTGTGCAGCCGTTACTCACCCTCCCGAAACCTAGGAGGCGGGCAGTCGGTGACCGCAGAGAGAGAGAGAGAGAGAGAGAGAGAGAAGGGAGGGGTAAGTTGGGCAAGAAGTTACTCCGAGTGGAAATTGGACTCGAGGGAGCCTGGAATGTTAGGGGGCGCGCCAGGGGCGGGGATTATGGATCTATTCTTCACTTTTATTTTATTCATTCCTCTCTCTCTCTCTCTCGGCAGGTGGTGGCCAGCCAGCGACCAGGGAGGAGCAATACCGGAACTACCCGAATGGGAATCGGAAGGGTCAGGAGCGACGTCTGCGCTGTGAGCAAGAAAACTTCAGCGGCTGTCAACATCCACTCCTTTGGCCCAGGGAGCTGTCTCATTCTTTCTGCCTCATCCAATCGTGAGCTGTTGGTTTTCATTCTACAACCACACAAACCTTCCATCTCACGCACAACACATGGCAATACGCATATAAGTGTGTATGTACGTAACACGTAGCAGAGATCCCGATAATTCCCAGTTCCTGTGTGTGTGTGTGTGTGTGTGTAGGGGGGCTGGGGAGGGGAGGATTGTATAGTGTTACTGTCCCTGAACTACCTCATTGCTTCGCTAATATCACTTTCAAAGGCGGTGGTGTACACAGTCTCTGTACCCACACCCACTGTGCTTTGCCTCATCATGTTTTCTTTAACAATCAGAAGCCGGATTTTAAGATGAGGCCATCGACATCTAAGCAAAGACACTGAAGACGACGACAATTACAATAAAGCAACGGCACCTGGAGATGAGGCCAAACAAACAAATGTGGACCCAAGTACTGTACCCTGGAACACCCCGACACACACACACACACACACACTTCTGGCAGTTAACAACGTACAACAATTATGACGTCATGTCCTATGCGTCATACGAATCAAAAGGATCCCACGAGTTATGAAAGACCACAGGGACCCCACACCACAGGAGCGACTCTTCCCTCACTACCTCCACGGCACAGGCACAACAGAGGGTTATCCATCGCTACTACAGCGCCATCCATCCGTCCATTACCCCTCCGCCGGTACGAAGTCTTCGGGAGTCAGGCAAGGGCAGGTAGGAGGAGGTCCTCCCCCTCCCAACACACCCCTTTCCTCCAGGCGTGACAACCCGGGGAGTGGACGGAGCGTCACCAATTGTTACGTAACAAGGGGGAGGGGAGTGTACGTGTGAAAAGGTCTCCCTGCGTTACGAAAGTCGGCCCTCAGCCTCAAGCCTGGTTTCGTCACGTAATTCCCTCCGCATCTGAAGACAGATATCATCTCTCTACGTCAGCAGCCCAGCACAGCCGACCCCCTGGTCAGCGGGGACCTGAGGCACCGCCGTAACCCCACTGGGCCGCATCCTCCTCCCTGCCACTCACCACAGCCCCTCGCACGCCTCGTCTCGCCACACTCACCAGCCAAAACATCCGGACTCCAGCCACCGATCTTGCTCCGTCCTCCGGTATCTCGTAACCCCGCACGTATCTTGCGTCTTCGAAATATTCATGGCTCTCGTACGTACCCGGAGGTCGTCCAAGATATTCACCCCACTAACCAAATACCTGCGTTCATTGTAAGCACCCAATGTCCACTTAAATATTCGAACGTTTCCCATTAACTTGACCCCAACGAAATATTCCGGACGCCCTGAATATCACGGTCCTCACAAATATCTGGGTCCCTAAACGCATGTCCGACAACGCTGCCATTTTTTTTCCTTTTTTATGTTGAAGGCTCCTGTCACGGACAAAAGTCCACATCAAGGCCGGGCCCTAATTGAAATAGAGAGAGAATTGAGAAAGGGAAAAAAAAAAGACGGGGGAAAGTATTTACGAGTTTTTGAGAAAGTGAAAAACGAGTCTCTTGAAATGAGCCAGGTCATAGTTATTGGGAAAGACATGAGAAGGTAGAGAGTTCCAGAGCTTCGACGTGTAGGGAAAGAAGCAGTTATCAAAACGACCCACCCTTGAGTTGCCGATGGCCACACAATAATCATGTAACGCTGTAGTTTGCAGAGTATTCCGTGGTCTGGCTAGTGGTGGGGGCACATAAGCAGCCAGCTCTCGGGAGCAAAAGCCAAACTAATATTCACAATTTAACAGAATGTCCGAAATTTTCTTGATGTAATGTCAACAAGTCTCGCGTTTCTCCTAAATTTTGCCCTGATGTCCTGCGTATTGTAGTTCCCATGTAAGCGGACCCTCGAAACGGAAATGCTTCCCCCCGAATATTGAAGCTCTTCCAGATATTCAGAATCTTCAGCAACACTGTATAGCTCTAAATATTCAAGCCCTCTACATGCTGCGCACCGTGGCACTACCGGAAATTCCTTGTTATGACTGTGTGTCCATGACTAATGTTAAGGGACGGTAGGCTGCCCGTACCTCACTCAATGACTCCCTCACCCTCGCCACACGACCTCTGCAGCAGGAAGCTTCCCTCCTCAGATGTGGTAACACAGCCTTTTGATCTGGTCCCTGATCAAACCCAAGGGTCGTGGCGTCGTACTCAAGCGTCGTAGCGTCGCTACACAAGCCACTGTATCGTTGTGCCCAAGGCATCGTACCCTCGAGACGACATCGCACCGTCGTGCATCAAGGCGTCGTACCTTCGTGCTCAAAGGCTTGTACCATCGTGTTCAAGGGTTGGTACCGTCGTGCTCAAGGGACTGTACCGTGGTGCCCAATGCATTGTATAGTCTTGCTCAAGGCAGTGTACCATCGTGCCGGATCGCGCCCAGCTGTGGCGTAACCGGATGGGCTACAGCTGTTGGTGGAGATAAGGGAAGGACTCACATACACATTCCTCACCATCAGAGGGAGAATGGCTTCCCCACAAATCAATCCCCAACCGACGCCATTAAAGACAGACCGTGCTTATGGCGCATGCCTCCCGCGAACCCCGCTCTCCGGCCGCGATGTACGCAAGCTGCAAGGGAGGCTGGTCACTGCGTACGCAAGCTACAGGGAGGCTGGTCGTTGTGTACGCAGGCTAGACGAGGGCTGGTCGTTATGTACGCTGGCTGCGTGGAGACTGGCCACTATGTAAGCAACCTACAGGGAAGACGACCGCTATATACGCAAGCTAGAGGAAGGCCGGTAGTTATGTACGCAAGCTACAAGGAGACTGGCCACTATGTACCCAAGCCAATGGCAGGCGAGTCGTTATGTAAACAACATACATGGACTGGCCGCTATGTACGCAAGCTACAGAGAAATTAACTGATGTACGCAAGCTACTGAAAGGTTGACCGTAATGTACGCAAGCAACATGTAGGGTGGCCGCTATACAGGCAAGCTACAGGGAGGAAGAGGCTGCCTGACTGACGGTGGCTTAACTGATGCATGGGTATTTATGAGCCAGTTGGGTCGGCCTCGTCAGCAGGGTTAATAGTGTGGGAGTGACCAACTAATTCATCAACCTCTTTTCTACTTGAGAAAGGTGAGGCAAATCCCACGTCGCTCAGTAAGTAAAGTATAGGTCAGGCCGTTGTGTAGTGGGGGGGGCAACTACATATATAGTTTCCATTTTTGAAAATAACTTCCGCTAATATTAACTGGGAACTGAAACAGCTGAGCTTGGATACGGCAATGGACCAAATGCCTACACTTGTGGCTGACCAAACTGGGTCTCCACTCGCCTCAAAGCATGAGAGATACACATAATACACATGGACTATATCAGCAGGTCTGGCCCCTACGTCATTCTTACAGACATTTCCATACTGGAGTGCAAAACACAAGAGACGCAAGCTTAACCAAATAAATAAGATTCACGCAATAACAGACACAGAGAAAAAAGGGTAAAACATTTGTGATGGGAAACTATGAACCTCTTACCATCATCACACAAAACGCATCATGGGACAGCCCCACGTTCCTCCCATAAGTAGACTCTTACATCTGGCATGAAAGATGATAGTCATAATTAGCATTCCCAATAATTACTGTACACCACCTTGAAAATGCACCTCTAACGTGCCCTCTGCTCCATTAGGTTAGGTTCCGATCTCTCGAAGGAATCCCCATCATAATGCATGCGCGCGCACGCGCGCGCGTGTGCGTGTGTGTGTCTGTGTGTGTGTAAAAGGTGCTGAGTACGTGTTCTGAAGGCGCCACTGTACCAGGATTACCTCCACTGACGTTACATAATTCAGTAACTTCACCTCGGCCACCCATGACACGTTCAGGCGTCCACATTAAGGCTTCCCCCACCACACTCTCACCACCATCACCCGTCACACTCAGGCTCCACCATCACGCATCTCCAGCTGTCATACAGACTGCACCAACACATATCCCTAAAACCACATACCGCCAGCACGACACTCTCGGTACACACTACTCGAGGGACGACACACTACCCAAACAAAAGGGGTCCAAAACCCCACTGGAACAAAAGCACTATGATACAAGAGACCTCTACTGCCTCACACTAGCACGGGTTCACACTGAGGTCCCTCCAGACCATCCGGAACCCCACTACAGGAGATTGCAGTCATGGGCGTATGCAACACAGGAGCACAGCGGCCTATGCCAGGCCCCTTTCTTCTCCAGTCCAGCCAGCCCTGCAAACACACACACACACACAGACGCGGCTTCGTCTCCTTTAAACATCAGCGGTCTGAATGCGACGCATGCAAGAGCGACCCACCTGAATGTCAGGTGCTCGGGAAGGAGCAGTGTGGGCTCTGCTGGGCGGGGAGGCCCACGGCACAATGGGTCCTCCGCTGTATGGTATAAACAAGGCAATTAGTGTGTGTCATTTCCAGTGCCTTCCGGCCGACTCCCTCCCACCCTACACGGACTACAAGCTAACCAAACCTGGCCGTCAAGACTCCTCTGCGCTAAAACCACCCAACACCTGCACTGGTGTTTACGTAGACTGTAAGCGGCGATAGTGAGACTCAAGAGGAACAGAATATCAGTCAAGCGCTGCAGCAGAGCCTCGCTCGCCCCCCCCCAACCCCCCCAACACACACACCACACGCACCTTCCTAACCTCACAATACCACCGGGGCCTCGGCAGCACCATTTACAAACTCGTAAAGTATGTGTGGCACGCCAGACATTACCGGGCCATACCCGCCTCCCACCCACCTCTAAAACCACTACCCACACCAGACGTGAGTGTAGGTGGGCAGGGTGGCATGGGGTGGTGGGTGGTCTGTGTGAATTAAGCTTCAGCTTTAGTGTTTTTGTGTCACACATGACCTTGGCCAGCTGGGCCTGTCACTCAGGGGTACACTCAGACGGTGGCATGGCGAGGCAGCCAGAGTACTGTCAAGGTGTTGTCTCAAATGGCAGGCAGTGACGCTCACGATCACTCAAGTTACTAAAACACTAAAGCTGAAGCTTAGTATCACGAAGGCTGAAGCTTAGTCCATGCAAACGAGACACCAACCGGGCCTTAACTGAAACAAAGCGAGGATCATAAAAGGTAAAATGAAGAGACAAAGGATAGGATATACGAATCTAGGAGGAAGTGAAAAACCTGTCATCTAAAACGTGCCAGGTTAGAGTTATTGGCAAAGACATGAGAAGGTAGAAAGCTCCAAAGCTTCGACGTGTCAGGAAAGAAGCAGTTATCAAAACGGCCCACCCTTGAGTAGCCAATAGACACACACTACTCATGTGACGCAGCAGCTTGCCCAGTACTGTGTGGTAGACCGAGTGGTAGGGTGTTTGTAGGCCTGACTCTTAAAGGAAGAAAGGTTATAAGAAGGAAAGACTAAAGAAGAAAGAGATTCCCACAAGGCAGCCAGCTATCAGGAGAAAATAACAAAGTAATAATTATAAAAGAGGGAAAGTGAAACAACATTGCGGCGTGGGGCAAGGGGGTCAAGTTTTGAAGTTAGCCCGGGACAGTTTATAAATCGGACCGCTTTCGACTCAACTCTGTCAAGTAAAGATGCAGAGCTAGAACCACCATAGATGTGAGAGCAGTATAGCAGGATATCCCTCCAAAAATATATGCATAAAAGAAAAGGAATGCTACAGCTATAGAGCGATCATCCTTAAATGCCTGTTGCAACCCAAACTCACACGTTTTGCATGGCTTTTTGGTACTAAATGAAGCTGCCCAGCTTAATGAAAATACCATTATATGTCTGACACGGTGATGAAAAACATCTGTTTTTAGGAACAGTCTCTTGGAAACCTGTAAACGTACGATAATATTTGGTTGTATGTCACACCTAACCAAGTTTAAAGCACGTACAACGACTCTCCGTACTTGGTTAGTTTACAATGGAATGCTTTGCATACATGGAAACAATTGTATCACGTGAGCTGGCCATGTGTGGGCAGGGCTTACAATTGGCAACGGCATATCAACTACCATTGTCATCATACTAACAGTCAGGCAGCTGGAATGCAAACTACTCCCAACGTTCTTTGTTGTGAAAAGAAAAAAATAATGAAGCTGAATAATCCCTGTTCTTGTTAACTTACTTTTTTGGCCACTTCCATCCCTATGTCGTTATGTAGTTTTTCATTAACTGTTTTACTTCGTGACTAAGAATGTGGTAGCTTGGCAGATTCTAGTGAGGCATGTTGGCGAAGGTTTCAAGCCATGTTTTCCATGGTTTTGTTGGGTATCGACTGCAGTTCAGATTTTCCTCAATGCCAAGATTTTTGGATACACTTTTGTACTGCTCATAAGGAGTGTCTTAGCCATCCCTAAGTATACAGTCTAAAGCGTCTGGCGAAAGCCTAGAGCACCCTCTTCTCCCTCATCACCCTGACAATCGCGACGGTAAACCACGTTCTGCGACCAGGTTAAAACAACACCTGGAGACGACCCGGACCTTGGCGTTCCTACCAGCTGGATCAGGACGTCCTCCTCCGTACAGCAATAGGTGATGTCTTGCAGGAAAACCTTGCAGTCTCAAGGGCTTCTCACGTCCTCGAGCACCGTGCTAAAGGGAGATGCCCCTAGGGCTTGAGAGGTGTGGGGTGGGGTGGGGGGGACCATATTGCCGCTTCCCTCTTAATGTAAGGGGCGGAGGACCGTGATGGATGGGAGGGTGGGGTTGCGGGTGGAAGGGTGGAGAGTATGAGTGCACTGGGCGGTCGTGCAGTGGGAGGGGAGGGGAGGTGCGGGGAGAGAAGGGGGCGGGAAGGAATTTAGCCCATATCCGTGTGTGTGGGGCGAGGAGAGAAGCGCACACCGCCACCCGTCCGTCGGTCAACGCAATCACCTGATGCACTGGTGACACCAGACACCGCCCCCTGGCCCACCACATACAAGTCCCACACACCCAGCACTGCAGACACTACTGCAAACCGGGAGGAGACGCACGCCAGCACACACAGCTGCAAATAAACCCAAGAGGTAAACTGCTGGACCAAGAGGAACATTACCAGCCAGACCAGATGAGGAAACTATGTAAACGTCCACGTCCTGAGAAGGTAAAGTTAAGGAAAGACCATGGGAAAGTAAACCAAATTAAAAGTAAGATAACTATAGTAAACCACAGGCTACTGAAAACTATATGCATAATGAGAAAAATTAACATTAAGTGAACTCACAATAAAATGAACTTGTTAATCAACGCAAACCAAGAAGTACAAAACCTAATGGCAGCGGTCAACGAGAATAGGCTGCAGCTCTCAGGAAAACTAGAGATAAGTTTCCCTTGATCTAGCCGTGGAAGACCATCCATTACCTTACGACCTGGGCGGAAGACCATTCCATTACCTTACGACCTGACGGAGTGGTTACTTACAACAACTGTGGTCGACCAAAACGGCTGGAACAGGTGCGCAACGCATCCCACTGAAGTAAATAAAATGCTAAAACAATGGTTTCTGACGACACGCCTCACCGGCAGAGAACGCCTGCTAAGCACTACCTAGGCCAACGGGAACAGAGTGCGGTTTCATAAGAGTGACCACAGAGAACTTTTACCTTACACAGTCCCTCTCATTTAGAAAACTGGATGCAGGCTAAGCCATCGGTATACTGCAATTAATTAGAGGAATCTGTTGGGGGTTGTAGCCACAGAATAGACCCGAGGGAGTGGCATCTTAGGGCCTTTCTCCCCACAGGGATAGAAATAGTGAGCCCCCCCCCCCCTCTCCAGCTCAACAGGACAGGCACTAGTTAGTCCCCCTCCATCTCCACAGAGGTGGCACCAGTAACCATGCCTGCCCCACATTTGAGGCATCATTGGGACCTCCGTCCCCACAGTAAAGGCAAGAGTCGGCCCTCCCTGCCCACAGTAGAGGCATCAGCAATCCTGCCTTCCCACAGGAGAGGCACCAGCCACCCTCCTAAGAAAACCTCATGTCACCCCACTAACCTTCGGCACCTCTGGCCACTCACGTATCCACTTACATCATCCCGACCCGCCTACCAATCACAGACCTCCAAAAGCTGCCAATCATGGACTTAACCATGACACACACACACACTGACTCCACCAGTCACAGCCACATCATATACCGTTATCACAACTAATTACAACTTTATACCCAATGTCACTTTATAACAGCCAACAAAAATCATAACTATGTATATCGAAAATATCACCAATTTCAGTATTATCATAAAAAATTATAAATAATTACGTTCATAGGAGAAACATGAAAAACAACTGTAATTCTACCAGCGACTTTGAATGGCACAAAATAAATAAATAAATATTTTCATACATATTCGCCTTTTCCCGCGTTAGCGAAGTAGCGTTAAGAACAGAGGACTGAGCCTTAGAGGGAAAATC
>JAYMFT010401938.1:0-18853 GCA_038088735.1 Panulirus argus | reverse complement strand
AAAAAAAAAAAAAAAAAAAAAAAAAAAAAAAAAAGAGGCTGAAGGTAGGAAAGGCACCTGGAGTAGATGTGATTACAGCTGAAATGTTAAAGTATAGAGAAGTGAGTGTGACAGAGTGGATGCATTTGATATGTATTTCAGCATGAAGGCAGAAGGTTGTGCCTGAGAATAGGATAACAGCTATTATTGTTTCTTTATTCAAAAGAAAATGTGTTAAGAATGTGGATGTA
Organism: Panulirus argus; assembly: GCA_038088735.1. Taxonomy (NCBI): domain Eukaryota; kingdom Metazoa; phylum Arthropoda; class Malacostraca; order Decapoda; family Palinuridae; genus Panulirus; species Panulirus argus. The sequence continues at coordinate 18,623 of JAYMFT010401938.1, read as the reverse complement.
AAAGTCATCAGTCCAATATAAAGAATTAACAGAAAAGGGTTGATGAAATGGTTTAGGACAGAAGGTGGTATGTGGAGGGTTGATTGAATAAGAAATGATAAGGTAATCACTTCTATCACTATCAATCAACACTCTTGCAACATTTTTCCTTATTATTTAACAGGGTTGATTGAATAAGAAATGATAAGGTAATCACTTTTATCACTCTATCAATCAACACTCTTGCAACATTTTTCCTTATTATTTAACAATCATAGACTTTATTCAAAGGAAAAGGTGCTTGGGATGTACGTAACAATCATAAGGGAATAAATTAGTTAAGTATACCAGGAAAAATGTATGCAAGAGTGATAGAAATGATTACATTACCATTTCTTACTTAATCAACCCTCCTCATACCACATTCTGTCCAAAACCATTTCATCTTCAATTCATCAACCCTCTTCTGTACTTCTTTATCTTGGGCCCATGACTTACACTCACACAATACTGTCACAACCACTATACCATCAAACATACCCATCTTTATCATGTCTTTCCACCTCTCTTCAATGTGCCCAGGACCTTAGCCCCCCCTCACCCACCCTATGACTTGCTTGCTTCCATAGTTCCATTTGCTGCCATGTCCACTCCTCATTGTTCAAAACATTCCACTCCTCCAGGTTCTAACACTGCAACTTACACTCCCCCTAACCTGTCTCTTTCCTTTACTAAACCTAATAATCTTGCTTTTATTCACATCTACTCTCAACTTTTGCCTTTCATACACTCTCCCAAACTCAGACACCAGCTTCTGCTGTTTCTCAATTGAATCTGCCACTAGTGCTGTATCTTCAGCACCCCCATCCCCAAGAGACTACAGACCTACTCCTCTCTCAAAGACCCTTACATTCACCTCCTTCATCACCCCATCCATAAATAAATTAAACAGCCAAAGTGACATCACATAACCCTGCTGCACCCTTAAGAAAGTGAGAGCTATTAAGAGTTTCAAGGTCTTTGGAGACAGCAAAGTAATGAGAAATGGGATGATAGTTACAAGGGACTGAAAGGTGTCCTTTCTAAAGGATGGACTGAACCAAAACATGCTTCCACTAAGGGGAAGACTCAGTTTTCAGACATAGATGAAATAGGAGATAAAGGACTGGAGCTACCTCAGAAGCACATTCCTTTAGAAAAAGTGAAGGTTTGTCATTTGAGTTATATCCCCTTTTTTACCTGTAGCTGGGAGAAAGAGTTTCTTGAGCAAAGTAAATAAAGTGGAACATAGGCTTAGTACAAGTTGGGGTGAGACAATATGAAATCATCCCAAGTAGTGTCAGAGGAAAGAAAGGTGCCATATGCAGTAGAATCATTAATTGAAGAATTAAGGACAGTACAAACAGATCAGGTCAGAGAAGAGGGAAATTTGAATTACAGGAGTTACTAAAGATGCTCTTAGTTAAGAACCAAAAAGAGTAATCAGTTGAAGAAGAACTCAAATCAAAAATTATTACTTTCATGAAAGTTTACTTGACAAAAAACAGTTTTGCTATAAGCAGAAATGATATCAGAAAGAGATTATGAAGACAAAGAGTTTCTAAGCCAGTAAGCTATGTTCCTGATGTGACAAGTACCAGAGCAAGAGCAATCAAAATATGACTAGACAAAACTTCATTCTAAGGGGTATAAGACTCCATCCCACCCAAAATGACGTCCAATACACACTCAACAGAGCTGCAGGCATTCAAGCTGGCAAAGCAGTACCACTCCTTAGGAAACTCAATGCAAAACCTGTGCAATAAGAATTTTAAGTCCTCTGCAAGTACCAGAGTTGGTGCTCTAAGAGGGAAAAAAGAGAGGATATGTCCAGTTGGAAGTGACATAGATGAAACTGTAATTGGAAGACCCAAAGGGGGAAGAAATACATCATCTATAAAGTGATGATTCACATGAAAAAAAAGTAAAAAATGTTGTGGCAATAAAGAACTTATGTTCTGCATTTAATTAGTCATTAACTCCATCAAAATCATCCTAAGCTGAGTCAAGCCAGTCTCTGTGATGTATACTGAAATCCCATGCACAGACAATTTTATTACATGGTTGTGAAAAGAGCATTGCTCTGTGGCAAGAAGAACAATAGTCAAAAAGTTGTACATGGTCGAAGGAATTGAAAAGAATATAAACAAAACATAGAAAAAAGCTTTAGAAGGTAATAAAAAACAATAAACTTTAAATCATAATAAAAATATTCATTCAGAATTTAAACATAATGTTCATAAGGACATTTGGAAACAAAACAAAGAAAGCAAGAGCACAATTAATTTGTTTTTCCTACTATGGAAAATGAACTGTGTGTAGTATGCATGATGTGCAGTCTACACCAGGGTTGGGATGGGGTCTCACACTTTATATAGTACTAATATGAAGTCAATATTTTGCTGTAAATGGTACAGAATTAAAAAAATGAATAAAAATCTTAAAACAATAAATAAGTTGTGGAACAAAAAAGGAAAATGTTACTTCCGTGAAAAGACAGGTGAATAGCTGACAGGCTCTGAAACAGTTCAGGGTGAGGTTGAGGAGATACGAGGTTGAGGTTAAGATGTTGAAGCATAAGACTGCTTTACTGGATGCTGCCAGGGGGGGGTATGCAGTATATTATGTGTAGGCTGTAGAAAGGAATAGCACCATGAAATGAGGATTTAAGAAACAAGTTGAAGAAAAGAAAGGATTTTGAAAGGATAAGCTATATTTGCCAAAAAACTGTCATGGACTGAGGACAAAAAGCAGAGTGCAGATACCTGAACAGGAACGCTAAAAGAATGGTAAATATTAATACACAAAAAGCAAATGAGGATCTCAGCAGAAACATATATCATAATTTAAGAAAGAATTACATGCTATTCTGGAAGGAGGTGAGTTTGAGTGGAAGTAGTGTGTGTAAGGAGTGAAAGTATATCAGACAAGTCTGAGACAATGCTAGTAGAAGTGGATGAAGTTTGTAAAAAATAGAAATATTATTTCAAACGACTAATTGAAGATAATGGTGAAAGAGATGCGTCTACTGGTACAAGAGGAAAAGAGGTAAGGAATATGAAAAACAAGTATATAAACATGAAAAATCCTTAAAAAGAAAGAAGTACAAAGACCAGCATAAAGCTCTCAACCCTTTCACTGCATCTTTCCTAATATCTAATGAACACTCTGTACATGGTATATTTTCAAATATTCTAAATGTTATGTCCATATGGTTGTTTTTAAAGATAAGTAGAGCATACTTTTTCAAATAAATGACAAACAACTCAAACTGGTGAAACAATGTTTGTATGCTACACACTTTCTAAATTATGCTGATCTACTCCAGGGTATGTTAAATGTCCCAGGAGTATTGTTGGGCATACATAGCAAGATATGTGGTGTTTTGGAAAGTATTTTTGTCATACACAAACATGATTATAAAGGGATTTCATTATAAATATCTATAATCTTTTATGGATATCACATCTTCAAAAATTATTCAATAACATGAGGGTGCAGATCTCGTATAGACCTTCCTGACATCTCTACACAGACTGACCAGTGTACTGAAAGAATTTAGACTGCAGCACCTAGTAACAATATGTGGGATGCTACTACAAGCATTAATGACAATACATTTCACCTCAAGGCAAGGTTAGCCAATTCAAGAAATGTAAAAGCTGCATTGAACAGAAAAATATACTGAGGTATCTATGCCCCAGCCAATTTGAATACGTTAAAGAATGGAAAAAGTGGGAATGAAGATTACGAGGTGAATGAAATGAAGACTGGATGTGGAACCTGCTGTGAAGTGAATCTGGAAAGTGTGCATTAAAACATGGAGAGACGGTCAGGTTCCTGACAACTGGGCAAAGACAGTGACAGTAGAAGCAACACTGACCTTCTTTGTATCATCATAGACAAGCTGGTGAGCAAACCTGGGGCAAGGTTCTACATGTTGCATTTTGCTCCAATAAGATTCCCCAGTCTGCTCATTACGGTATATACAAGACCTGGAACAGAAACACATCCAAATAAAATTTGCTATCATTGAAACATCTACTAACCATATAAATATTTTTCTACCGTTGCATTGCATATTCCTATTATATACATCTATATAAGCTCCATCTTATTTTTTATGTTGAAGGCTCCAGTCATGGACAAAAGTCCACCTCAAGGCTGGGCCCCTAACAAATACAGAGAGAATTATGAAACAGAAAAAAAAAAGAAGGGAGAGTATTTACGAATTTTTGAGAAAGTGAAAGGCCTGTCTTTTGAAATGAGCCAGGTCATAGTTATTGGGAAAAACATGAAAAGGTAGAGAGTTCCAAAGCTTCAACGTGAAGGGAAAGAAGCAGTTATCAAAATGGCACACCCTTGAGTTGCCGATGACCACACAGTAATCATGCAATGCAGCAGCTTGCCAAGTATTGCATGGTCTAGCTAGTGGTGGGGGCACACAACCAGCCAGCTCTCAGGAGCAAAAGCCAAAGTAATACCTACGGAAGAGGGAAAGTGAACCAATACTGCAGTGTAGGGCAAGGGGGTCAAGTCTGGAAGTTAGTCTGGGACAGTTTATAAGTCGGACCACTTTCGACTCTGTCAAGTAAGGAAACAGAGCTAGAACCACCTTAAACATGAGAGAAGTACTCTATACAAGGATGAATTAATCCCTTGTATAAACAGAGCAAATATTCAGAGGAAATGTTTCTTTTACAACAGATATTATGTAAGAAATCTGTGTCTGTATTTGAGAGACGGGAGTGCAAATTCTGGGTCTGATGTGAATCCATAATCCACACCATGAAGAATGCAGAGAAGATTCAAAGTGCTGTGGTCAACTACTCCACTGTCTCCCAAAGTAACCATATGGGTTAGAAATCCACTTATAGAGATGATGGAGAAAATGCTTTCATCATACACAGAGCATGAAACAAAGAAGAAAAGCAGCCTTTAAAAAACCTCCAGCTCAGGTATCAAGCTCTGAAGATATGGGAGTGTTTATGTAAAGAAGAGATTGTAGCTAGCACAACCATTTCAAGCTAGTAAAGGATGGCTAGATAAGTCTATTCAACATCAGAAGCTACATAACATGAAGATAACAGGAGAATCTGCCTGTACCATATGCAATTTCTCTTTGTTCGAGGTTATCAAAGAACATAGCCCCTGCATAAAGGCAAGGATGGGCAATAACCTGTATTTTTATTAATTGAAAAGGCCAATTTCCCCAAGCAGTTTGAATAACAGAAGTTAACTGTACTATGGCCCTATTTAACAGGTTCTTCAAAATATTTACATCATTACTGTCTAAGATTTCTTCAATCATTTTATTTTTTCAACTGTTATCACATGATTCATATTTGACTTTGAGACTTTTATATTTCTGGAATTCCTTTTGTACAAGTTCCATGGTAATCCCGTTATAGCACATCTCTCTATTGTTATCCTTTGATTTCAAGGATATATTTCAATACAATAAAGTATAACCTTGATTAAGCGGGGTTTTAAAACCATTTTTTCATATTTACACATGCTTTCAAGATTAATAGTTGCAAGGTCTTTAAAAGTTGCACATGCATTATTCAAGCACTTAACTGCAAGAGTTTATGATGAGAATATGTCAGAAAGGAGGGGTTAGCACACAGCACTCTCCTCATGTCTGCCTCAATGCATAATATTGTTTCTCTCCACTGCCACACACCTTACATAATCAATCCAAGGTTCAGCAAGGACTGACCTCTACCATATATCTAGTTTTCTTCTTTTAAATGTTTCTGTAGTTACTCAGTTAAATTTTCATTGATTTCATCGAACAATCTTTCCAACTTTTTAGCTGGGCTCTAATATATCTTTGACTATCTTTCAAGTATATTCCCAGGTATCAATGGAGACTTAATAATTCCTAATCTTTCTTGTTATAATGTTTTAAGATCTAATACATTCTTGATGCCCTCAAATTTCTGCCATGCCAACTAACATGCATTTTTCCTTTTTTTTCTTTTTAGGCTATAAAGTTCAAGTTCTTTCACCCTCTCATGATAGTTCACATCTTCCAGACTATCAATCTAGCTTGTAAAGTGTTTCTGAATTCACTCTAGCTTGCTTATCTCTATTTGCTTGAATGGTGAGACCATGCAATACAGCAGTATTCAACACTGCTTCTCATATGTACATAAAACATTTTCATCATTAGCTTTTTGTCTCTCATTATGAATGCTTGCATTACTATATCACTCATTATTTGGCTTGATAATAGCAGTATCTTATCCACATGCTCCTAAATTTCAAGTTTGCAATTCATGATTGCTCCCAGACCTAATATTCTTTTAATTCAATATTTCTTTCCCTCTTGGGCCTCTGTATGGAAACACATATATACTGTTTAACATTCTATGACTTATTCCTCACATTTCTCTTCATAAAATTAATTAGGAACTTTTCTGTTCACTTAGTCTATATCTCATCCTAATGTTTTAACTAATTTTTATGTATTCTTCAAAACACATGACTATACTTTACCTCCCTGCCTATGCATAAAGTCATCATTACAAATAATAATGAAGTTATGCCATTCCTTTTGATACTTCTGGTGAAAGATCCTATTCTTCAGACAGTTCTATTTGCCACCACTTTTAAAATTTTACCCTGACACTTTCTCTGAGAAGCTCTATGATTAACTTTTGTGATTAACTTTTTTTCTTGCAACAGAGTTTCATATACATCACTGTAGTGACCTCTTAGTTGGGTCTGTGTAATCTTAACGAGTACTAGTGTGTTGACCATCTACAAAACTGTTATTAATCATCATAAGTTCTAAATATACTTTTACACCCCTTTCATAGATTCTAATTATATGTAAAGTTAGAATAATACATTAATTTTCATCATTTTTTCACTGAAGACACCCTATTCATTTATCATATTTCCACACTCAATGATTTCTTTCTGTATCTAAAAGGAACATGACTTCCACATGCTTTTCCACTGAATTAGGGAAGGAATAAAAATGAAATTCCTAATCGTCACATGATTAATGAGCGGCTGTTGGCAACTCAAGGCTAGACCAAAATGATAACTTTTTCTTTCCTTACACCTCGAAGCTTTGGAACTCTCTACCCTGTCTTTCTCAGTAACTATGACCTGATATTGTTTAAAAGACAGGCTTTTCACTTCCTCCAGAATTAGTATAAATACTTTCCTTTGTCTCTTATTTTTCCCTTTCAATAACCTCTCCATATTTTTGTTCATGACTGGAGAAAAAAAAAAATCTATGCTCAAGTAACCTCAGTTACAATTATAAAATCAATTAATTAACCATCTAACTGTGACATGTATCGTTTGATGATTTATGATCATCAGCAACATATATCACATAAGAGAAGATTTCCTTGCTACTATTTTAAATTATCTGCCTAATTTAGCATTCATAAGCCATGTTACATGTCCCTATAGGCTTCCTCATACCATCCATGTATCACTCAGAATCTTAACATCATCTTCAACAACATGGTGGACTCACCTACTTTGCTATGTAGCACAATTTACTTCCTATAGTTAAGTGGTGCATAAGGAAAGTCTCATGCAAAGAAGGGCACTAGTGAAATATTAGTTTTAGAGTACTGTAACTTCTACATGAACTGTTTATCTTACCTGTTGTATTGTTCGATATCCTAAATGCAATATGCATCATATGATGTAGATACACAATCAACTATGAGGTACGTCATCTTTCACATTGAATCACTTTTCCCACACCAGAAAGGTAGCATCAGCGATGTAATAAGAAAATGCCACATTTGCTCACATTCTTTCTCTAGATGCCATTTGTAATGCACTGAAAACAGCCAAAAATACACAACCAGGCCCCATAGACCTGGCTGCTTCATAAGTCCTGGTTCAGTTTACTGAAAACAAACATACCTTGTATACCATGTCGTTCTAATTCATTTTGTCCTGTGCATGCCTCTCACCATCCTGCATGTTCAGGCATTAAGCACTAAAATCTTAACCCATTCCATCCCTCCATTTTCAATTTGGTCTTCCCCCTTCTCCTTGTCCCCTCCACTTCTGACACATATATCCTCTTTGTCAATATGTTGTCACTCATTCTTTCCAAATATCCAAACCATTTCAGCACAGCCTCTTCAGATTTCAACTGCACTCTTCATATTGCCACACCTCCCTCTTATCTTACTCAATCAACCCTTATCACACCACATATTGTCCTCAAACATTTAATTTCCAACATCTGTGCCTTACTCTATACATTCTCATCTAAAGCCCATGCCTTGCATCCATACAACATCATTGGGACTACTATACCTTCAAACATAACCATTTTTACTTTCCAAGATAGTGACCTCTCTTTCCACAAATTCCTCAATGCTCCCACAACCTTTCCCCCATACCCACCCTCAGCTTACATACAGGTCACTTGTTTTCTCTGCAACATTCTGTTTGTCTTCATCTATTTTTACTCTGAAGCTTGCGGTCACTTTTGCAATGCTGTGTAGGTACTTCGATGAAGTAGTAAACTGAGACAGGAGTTAACTTCAACATCTGTGATGAGTGTGATAGCGCTAGTAAAAAGTAGGTTGACTGTGTTACTATTTAATATAGTTTCGTGACTGACCAGAATAATGTTGATTCACATATAATTGTTATCTTTTTCAAATATTCCCTTTCAATTGCTGATGCAATGTTTGCCAGAAATGTAACCTATTGTTCTGTGATGATCCTCTGTGATTATATCCCTTCCTACCTCCTTCTTAATTACTTCCCAATGTTCAAATGTGATTTGCCATTTTCTGTAATTTCTCCTCAACTTACCTTAAACACTTAGTAAAGTATGCAAACTTCAGGTACAGCATATGAATGTACAATTTGGAAAGATGTTCTAAGAAAAAGCAATAACAGAAAGAGCAATTCTTACAAAACATTTCCAGTTTACTATTTCGTAATGACCCAAGTCATGTTTATTTAACATTTCACTGTCAACGACTCCACAAAAAACACGTTTATGAGACCTGACATTTACGATACTCTTGTCTGGCAAATTTTCAAACTAGTCATAATCATAACAGACTTCAAGTGAAGTGTGTATTCACATCCAGGCACTTATCATTAACACCTAAAGATATTTATTCATATAAATATTAGAATATAATCCTCTAAGAAAATGCATTCTAGATACAAAAATCTTTTAGTGAATCAGTGATGAGACCATTTCTACAAAGTCATTCTCCACCAAATCTAACTTAAACTAATAGCATAAAGAACTGTGCCTTATGCAGTTCAATTTTACGTCAAATGAAGGACATTAATGTTATAAAATTTTTTGTATTAAGCACTGGTTGAACATCCCTAATCCAAGAATCCGAAATCCAAAATGCTCCAAAATCTGAGACTTTTTGAGAGGCAACATGATGTTACAAGTGGAAAATTCCACACCACGGCATTGTAGGTGGAAACTGAAAACCTGCAGCTGTCTGTTGCTCTTACTGTTTAACAGTTGATACAAGCTTCCTTCCCTCATTTTGCTCCTTCATAACTAGCTTCGTCTCCGGCCGATTTATCTCTGTGGTTGTTAATGGATCAACCTCCTCCCTTTTCTCCATCAACTGCAGTGTCCCTCAAGGTTCTGTCCTGTCTCCTGCTCTTTTTCTCCTTTTATCCATGATTTCCTATCCTCCACAAACAATCCAATGCACTCATATGCTGAAAACTCAACACTGCATTCATCCACACCCTTCAATTCTGCTCCCTCTTCTTTCACTTGATCTGCAGCTCATCTTGACACAGCTTCCCCAGTAAACTAAGACTTAGACTGGATATCAGCTTCCCCAGTAAACTAAGACTCAGACTGGATATCTCAGTGGAGCACACAAAATCTAAAGCTTAATGCCTCCAAGGCCTAATTTCTACCCATCTCTTTATTGGTAACTCCTGACAACTCTCGTCTCTCCTTTGATGGTTCTGTAATTCCACCCTCTTGACTCAATGAACATACTATGTATTGCTGTAACATCCACTCTCTCTTGGAAACCCCACTTTATGGGAATAGCCTCTAAGAAACTGGGTGTCCTGTTTAGTTGTCGTAACTTCTTCTCTTCCGAACAGTTGCTCCATTTATACAAGGGATTGATTTGTCCTTGCATGGAGTACTGCTCTCACATTTGTTGTGGTTCTAGCTCTATATCCTTACTTGACAGAGTTGAGTCGAAAGCAGTACAACTTACGAACTGTCCCAAGCAATATTGGTTCACATTCCCTCTTCTATAGGTATTACTTTGGTTTTTGCTCCTGAGAGCTGGCTGCTTGCGTGCCCCTACCACTAGTTAAACCACACAATACCTGGCAAGCTGCGGCATAACATGATTATTGTGTGGCCATCGACAACATCAAATCTTTGGAACTCTTTACCTTCTCATTTCTTCCCAATAACTATGACCTAGCTCATTTCAAAAGACAGGTCTTTCACTTTTTTTTCTCAAAAATTCATAAGTACCTTCCACTGTCTTTTCTTTCTACATTTCTTCATCCTCTCTATGTTTCAATTAAGGCCTGGCCTTGACATGGACTTTTGTCTGTGACTGGAGCCTCTAACATAGAAAAAAAAGAAGTATTCTGCTGATGCTACTATGCTGCTTAGTTACCCTAAACACAATGTCTTTTCATTGTATTTCATATTTTCATTTTGTTAAGTACTTATGTGTGAATAAGTGTGAGAAAATTATTGTTTATCAGTGGCAAATAAATTCACACTCAGGAATGAAGGTGATGCCAAACAACTACAGACTGTCCACATTGGTGGCTGAGGTTGTGACACCTTAGTTTTCTGTTGGTTCAGTGTTATGCAAACTTTTGTTTCATGAGCAAAATCATTAAAAATTTCATACAAATTATATTCAGGCTATGTGTATAAGGTGTATATCAAACATAAATAGATTATGTGTTGACTTGGGTCCCATCCCCAAAATATTTCATTATGTATATACAAATATTCCAAAATACAAAAAAATTCAAAATCGGAAACCCTTCTGGTTCTACGAATTTCAGATAAGGGATACTGAACCTGTTGTAGCAACCCACAATCACTTTACATCAACTGTCAAACAATATGAAACATTTTGCTTGATTTTATCACAATAATATGAAATAATTCCTATCCCTGGGAATAGGGGAGAAATATACTGCCCACATCTATAAAGACAATACATACTGATCAACTACCCAAGACTGAATTAAGTGAAAACTTACCATTTATTTTGAGATATGTCGTAAACCCAAAATGAGTTGCGAACACTGTCATCTCGTTTTTCCTTGTCCTTACTAAGGCCCTGAGGGAATATAAAAAATGTAATCATCACCTACTAAAAGGGAAAAAGTGGAAAAAGCAAACAAGTAACAATTTTCTCTATCATAATAATCTAAAATGCATAAGTTTGCTGCTTATTAAAGCAGAATCATGAGAAAATAATTTCTAAGGTCCCATTTCTACCTTAAGAACATGTGAATGCTGTCAGAAATAATATGGCAAATAAATAAGAATATATTGCAAAAAAGTAGTGTGTGCTATTATGCAGGGCCAACTGTCAAATAATTAATATCTTTCTTAAAACATGGAAGAGTTGAGCCTAGCATACGGAAAGTTGGTTTTAAGCATGGTTATAAGTTCTCTGAGAACTTATAACCATGTCTGACAAGGCAAAAAAAATTAACAGAATAGGCAGAATCCAGAGAAGAATGGGTGCATAATAAAAGTGACATGATTTATAAGAAGCTTTGCCTCTGTTACAGTTCTGTCCCATTTAGTTAATCTTAATTCCTTATCTATCTGTCTTACTGTCTATCTACCTAAGGATTTATATGCCTATTGATCACAACTAACTCTATTCTTAATTTTCATATGGTGGATCATGTATATACAACCACCATCATCCTCATCTGATATATCCCTAGCCCTAATCAATCCTCTCATGGTATTTCTTCACTTCTGCAATCTAACTCTCCTTCTACCCTCCACTGTTTTACAATAAGACAAGATTTATCCAGGATTCAACCTGCCAGATAGCTTTTGTATCTGCTATTTTCAATATCTCTCAATAGAAATGCATATCTTAATAACTGGATCCATACAATTTTATTTGGCATGTTTCAACTTACTCTCAATGGCTGAAGGAAGTTTGCAACACTACAGTAGCTATTAATGCCACTGTTAAGCAGTATACTCTTTACAGTCTTCCCCAACAAGCACATCAGTTGCCAGCTACCATTACAGTGATTTATACTCATCTTGTGAGCTCACCCTATCTCTGGATATTCACTACATCCTGCAGTTATGTCATACAGTTCCAGTAAGTTTCAATGGACAGAATCTTTCAAGCAAAAGAGTACAACTTAAGAGAGTTGTGCTTACTTTGAATCAGATAACAGACATTTGTAAACTACAAAAGGAAAAGGGGCATACTGATTTGATTGGAGAATATAATGTTAGCTCATCAACTGTCTATCTAACTAGTTATATATCTCTAAAGCCAGTCCCCTTAAGAAACTTCAATCAAGGGGTGGCCATGGCAAAAGAGTTTTCACTTATCTCTGTCCTTACATGCCTCCCTCATATAAACCATTTCATGTATTCTTCCACCATTTCTCTTTCCAGTACTCTTCTACTCTGTTTTCCTATGTCATAGGTGGTCTTCCTCTTGCACCAACCCCTTTAATCATACTACTAACACTCTCCTTGTAAACTCTCTGTCTTACATTCTTTCCATATGCCGAAACCATCTTAAAGTAATATGTTTCACCCACTCTACCACTCCACAAATCATTCCCTTAGCATTCCCTATCATACAAATCTTTCATACACTCCTTCATTACTGTCTTCATTCCATCTAGTCATACCGCATGCTCCTCTCAAATACCTCATTTCCACAGCCTAGATTCTTGACCACTGTGACTCATTCCATGTCCATGTTTTGGCTGTATAGGTCAGGGAGGAAGGACTATACTGTCCATTAATCCTTTCTTCACTTCCATACTTACACTTCTACCCCTCATTATCTTATTTAGGGACCCAGTGTCTATTCTACTACGTACTGGCTCTCTCCTTTACCTCTCATTCCATATCATCAAACTTACTAAATATTGCTCTGAAATGCTTAAATTCTGTCACCTCTTCCAGTCTTTCTCCTCTCATATCTATAACAGTCTAGTATACTTTCTTATCTCACTCTATAGGACTTTGCAAAATCTATACTTTCACTCTGTTTCCTTTCAAACACCAGTACTTTACTTTCATTCACATATACCTTCAATTGCTTATGCTTACACACACATCATAAAACGCAGTTAAAAGCTTTTGAAATTCCTCTTCACTCTCAGCAAACAACACAGTATCATCGACAACCAGGCTTGCCACTAGCCACCATACCTCACCACCACATTCAATCTCTGCACCTCCTTTCCCTAGGTTTGCTTTCATCTCTCTTATCACTTCATTCACATACAAGTTAAAAAGCTATAGTGACATCACACAGACCTGCCTCACAGCCACATGTATACAGAAACATTTGCTCAACTCTCCATCCACTATTACACATGCTTTTGCTCCTCTACAGATGGTTTTCACATCATCCAACACTTGTCTTCCTACCCCATGTATCCTTAACACATCCTATAAAGCATTTCACTCAACTCTGCCATACATTTCTCCAGATCCATAAATGCTGCAGGCAGCTCCTCACCTTTTGCAAGATACTTTTCCACAGTCACTCTCACTGCAAAAATCTGATCAACACATCCCCTATCTATCTATCTTTATTGCTGATACCCATACCCTCCCTTGCATACACCATTCCATGCATTCTTCCACCAGTTTTCTCCCTCAAGTATTCTTCAACCCTATTTGCCAATGTCAGAGGTGGTCTTCCTCTCACATCAACCTCTTTAACTCTATCATACACTCTCCTTGTAAATTCCCAGTCTTGCATTCTTTCCATTTGCCCAAACCACCTCAAAGTACTATATTTCACCCACTCTACCACTCCACAATTAATTACCTGTGCATTCCTTACCATACCACATCTCTCATACACCCTTTCATTTCTTTATTCATCTAGTCACACCCTATACTCTTCCCAAATAGCTCATTTACACAGCCTGGATTTTTGACCTCTGTGACTGACACCATGTCCATATAGACATGAAGTGAGTCAGAGGTCAAGAATCCAGGCTGTGAAATGAGCTATTTGAGAAGAGCATGGAGTGTGACTAGATGAAATGAAGAAAGAAATGAAGGCTGCATAGGTCAGGGTCAGGAGGAATATGCTATCCCTTAATCCTCACTTCCATACTAACAACTCTTCCCTTCATTATACTATTAAGGGACCCAATGACTCTTCTACCCTGTACTGCTCTCTCCTTTATCTCTCCTTCCATATCACCAAACTTACCCTAGACAGCCCCTAAATACTTAAATTCTCTTATCTCTTCCAGTCTTTCTACCCCATATCTAAAGCACAATTTAGTAAACTTTTTTCTTTTACTCTATATGGTTTTACAAAATCAATACTTTCACTCTATTTCTTTTCAACCATTACTTTACTTTTACTTGCATTTACCTTCAATTGCCTCTGCTCACACACATCATAAAACACACTTACAACCTCAGCAAACAACACAGTATCATCAGCAAACAGGCTTGCCACTAGCCACCATGTCTCACCAACACACTCCATCTCTGCACCCATTTTCCCTAGTTTTGCTTTCACTTCTCTTATGACTCCATCAATATATATATATCAAAAAGCCACGATGACATTACGCAGTCCTTGCTCACACCTACATGCATATCAAAACTTTCACCCAACTCTCCATCCAATGTTACACATGCATTTGTTCCTCCATAGAAGGCTTTCACACTATCCAACAGTTGTCCCCCCTATCCCATATATCCTTAACAAATCCCACAAAGCATTCCACTCAACACCCCCTACCTTTCCTAAAAAAATTGCTCCTCACTCATCATGCATTCAGTCACTTCCATTACTCTATCAATTAATATTTTTGCATACATTTTTCCTGGTATACTTAGCAAACTTATTACCCTTTAATTGCAACATACATCTTTCCACCTTTTCCTTTGAAAAAAGGAACTGTAAAAGCTTTCATTCAATTCTCAGGCACTACCTTCTGCTTCTATGCTAAATTACATATCAAATGCATCCTCTTTATCACATCTCCTCCATAGTTCAATATTTCAACCATAGTCTCATCCACTTCAGGTTCCTTTCCAATCTTCAACCTCATTATTGCCCTTTTTACCTCCCTTCTTGCTATAGGTTCCTGCACTTGTATCCTTTTCCTTCCATTTTCTACCCCAATGCATGTAAACAACTGCTCCTCATCTTCTCCCATATTCATCAGTTCTTCAAAAAACTCTTTCAATCTTCCTTTCACTTTCTCCTTTTGACTCAGCAACACCCTTCCTTTCTCATATTTACACTTTCACTCTTTCATCCATCTCTTAACTTTTTCACCTCATTCTAGTAAAGTTTCTTTTTTCCCTAAATTTTTCACTTTATTTTCTTCCAAAATCTTCACCTACTCTAGCAGCTTCTTAGGACTCCCCATAAACATCTTATATTCTTCCATTCTCCTCTGCTAAACTTCCACTGGTACACTCATTTTGAGCAATCTACCTTTTCTTCTCTTCAACAGCAATTATAATCTCATCAGGCCACCATGCATTTCCAATAAAACTATTCAAGGTTTTTGCAGAATCTGACAAAAGCTATATCTAAGCAAAATAGTCCAATCGAGGCCAGACTGACACCATACTGTACGAATGATTCCTGCTGAAACAATCTGAAGTTGCACTATTTCCAGAAATAATGCTGACTGATTTATACGGTTTTTATTCTTTTTTATCAACCTTCATTACTGTAATGTTTATCATCTTTATAAGTTTCTACAATACAGTGCCATAAAACATTATAATACAAAAATTTTTCCTGGTACAACAGCTAGAGGAAATGCATTCATGAATTACATGATGTCAAATCCAGTAATGCCCAGGTCTAGCAAGAGCTGGATAATACAGGTTTTCCTGTATACATCTTCCCTAACCATCAAATCTAATAAACAATACATGACTATTACCCTTCTAATGATTTCATCACACCACATTTCCTTCTCACATCTTCATTTTTAATTCTAACCAATTCTTAATTCCAAGTATGCTACTTCATTCATCCATCTCTACTGTTCTCATATTTTACCTTTCTTAACCGAAAAACAACTAGGTTTCAGGGTTTCATACCTATACATAAGCCCCAGGAAAAGTGCTTCATGCAAGCATCTTGGACACTCAATGGTAAGCTTTTTCCCTTTCACCAGATATTTCAAAGCATTTCCAATTGAGCTTTAAAAAGTCCATCTTCACTGGTCATTAATCATAAGTATCTAAACTCATCCAAAATTTATTTCTACACCTTTCAAAATGATATTCTACTGTGATTTTTCATTCACTCACTTTCAAAATCTTCCTCTAAATGAATCACTGAAATGGCACTATTATTCTATTCAGCTCTTCCACTGATCAAGCTAACACCACACCATCATCTGCAAACATAAGATGTGGAAACATCCACTGTTTTTCCACGATTAAGCAATAACAATATTTATAAAACCATGGTGATATATAATCCTGACGCTCTCCCATATTCATTTCAGACCATTCCCTCATTCCACCACTTATTCTCATACATACACTATTTCCATTATAGAAATGCCTCACAGAACTCAATTATCCTCCAAATACATCATGTAGAGTTACAATCTCCTACAGAGCATTCTTATTCACTTTATATGCCCTTTCTAAATCAATTAATGCAGCATACTTTTTCTCTAAAACTTTCTCCAATTGGTTAACTGTAAAAATCTGGTTACCTACTCTCTACCCTTCCTAAATCCACCTTCTTCTCCACCAACAAAGGGTTCACTAACCCTTTGAAAAGATTAATCATTATTCTATCCTACACCTTACTCAATATGTAAAGTTGCTTTATTCTAATATAATTCTTGCAGTCAATCACTCTTCTTCCAAACATATCATTAACTTTGTTAAGGACATTAATTCCTATATACTTGTTACATTCATTTTCACTCCCTTCCTGTATACAGCAAAACAATTATTGCTTCATTTAAACACCAAGCACTTGATCATTATACCATTCTTACACACTTTCCAGATCCACTCCAAGGTAGTCTTACCTCAACTTTTCAGTAAATTGCTCCCCATTCCATCTATATCCCTAGCTTTTCTATTTCTTAAGAATCTTACTGCTCTTCTTACTTTGTCCTTTGTAATGTCTTCTTCTCTTATAATGTTTTTCTCCCTTTCCCTCTTCTGCTACTAAACCAACAAGAAGGTCTCTTTCATGATCATTGGCAGCTAGGTAGCAATTATGGGTAGTAGGATATATAGTCTGACCATGCTCTCTCTGCTAGTTTGAGAGGTGGGGACTGAGTACCTAATTTCTTTGGTATATTCCTCACACTAAAGGCATACGTAAGAATAAATCATGACTATGAGAGGATGAGTACTGCAGACACTCTATGAGAGGAAAATCAAACTAGTTTGTGTGAAAAAAGGCTAAGAGGTAGCAACATCTTTAAGAGGTTTCGAGTGAAGGGTGTGAAACCAACCATACCTGGTGATGCATATGCTACATGAGAGGGTGTGGCAATGTTAGCTCTTTCACTTTTAAGCATAGTCTATTTCTGCATTTCTCAACCTAAACTATTTTTGAAAAATATAAAAAAATATTCAAAATATTTGACTTCTGAAATGACATACAATTGTATTATCACAACAACAAAAATATAAACTTTCATTTGCAGCTGTAGTCCCTCTCAGTTTTCTTAACAGTACAACAGTCTTGGTCACTCAATTTTCCCATCATTTCCCTATGCTGACTTACTCTCCCTCACTCCATCCACTGTACAGTACTGTCATATTGGCATGACAAGCACATTCAGGCCCTCTGGGTTCTCGTCTGATTGCTCCCATAAAGCTAGGGGAGCCACTGACCTGGTGGCTAAAGTCTTTTGGAAATCAAACTAACACTGAGCAGACACTCCAACAACAAACCCTTGTTCTGCTGCATCGGAGAATGATGGAGTAATACTGTTCATTGGCATATACATTCATCCCCACCATTTTTCCTCTTCTTACCTCCATATTACTGACAAAACCTTCCACTCCACAATAACATATATTTCTGAAAATATACAACTCCAGCAGCCAGCAATTTCAATCCTGCCAAGGAAATGTATGAATTATTGGCAACTGTGTAAGTAGACTAGGCTTTATGTGTCTGAGCACCTCTTCCGTTTATTCACAAACAAAAAACAAACATGACTAGATAAAATAGTTTATAATGATGTACAATATTTTTCCCTACCCATATACCTGATTGCTAAGACCATTCTCCTAATATTCTGGATTTGTTTTTCACTTCTAGTCCATCTTGCTGTAAACACACAATCTCGCCCCCACTTGGTTCATCTGATCATACTCTCATAAATGTATCTATTCTAACTGCACCTCCTCCTCC
>JAYMFT010401928.1:0-18854 GCA_038088735.1 Panulirus argus | reverse complement strand
ATATATATATATATATATATATATAGTATCTATTTATTCATTATACTTGATCGCTGTTTCCCACGTCAGCAAGGTAGCGCCAGGAAACAGACGAAGAAAGACCCATCCCCCCACACACACACACATACATACATGCACACGTATGCACGGTACATACATACATATACTGTATTACAAAATAAATAGATTGATATAAATTCTATGAGAAGTTTCAAGGACAAGTGCTAAACAATACTGTCCAGTCAAGGCAAGCAGATCCTGAATAAAAAGCTCAGTTACTATAGTAAATTAAAGAACACTATTATTCATATACTTCTATTCCTAGGCAGGTGTGAGGAGTTAAAAAGTGCAAATAGCTGACATTCTTACATTTTTGATAAAGCTTTAAATTTACTTTACAAAGCTGGTTTCTTAACATATCAAAGTTGATATTTTTGGAGAAATGAAGGCATTACATGACTGGATTAGTAGTAGGTGGAACAGATACGGAAAATTCCATTGTTTACGAATCATATAGTTATATTCAGGAAAATAAAAGTTTATATATGTATTGTACAATAACCTCATGAGGATCCAAGGGTCATGGACAGTGAGCAATTACTCAACCTACTATTTCATATTCTCTGAGAACCCATACCATCCTTCCTTGTAATTACACGACCCATCAGCCCCTGCATGCACTGGAAACGTAAAACACATAGCAATTACAGCAACCTTAAACTGTATGTATAAGGAAGGCTATTTGGTTGAACCACAGGTCTGGAAGCTAAGAAATCAACTGAAGGAAGCTCTAATAATAGCCTCACTCCTGTCGAGAGCATGGGTGATTTAATTAGATTCTTGGGTCTGCAAAATACAAGTGAAGTATCCTATAATTACGTGGATACTCTACCTTTTAGCAGATACTATCTAGCTTATGAAATTAAGCAAACAGTTGAGATTTGTGGATATTTAATATGCAGATAGTAGACACTTGCCTGTACAGTATTAACCATTCAAGTCAGTTGTCTTCCATGGGATGCTAAATACATATGAAACAGATATCAGTTTGTTATCCAACAGGGTGAAAAAACTTGAATCTTGACCACTTATCAACCACCACAAAAATATCTATCTAACAAGTGCCTGCCACAACTGTACCACATCAGGCAGGTGGGTACTGTACATTTTGCGTGTCCTTAATGCATTTTCATCTGTTAGTGCTAAAATTAGTCTATACAAAAAAGCATCTCCCACCTCTTCTAAGATCCATCAATGAAAGTAAAAAGGACTGTTCTAACATTATAAACAAATTCAGAAACTTTGAGGAAAGCTGAAGCAGGTGAAGGAGCAACTGGACATGCCTTTAGCCTTGGTGAGAGCAAAATGTGTCATTAACTCTTAAGACAGTGGGCACAGTATGGAAATTCTACCACTGAGTATAAAAAATATCCATCCCAGGAAGAGATTTGCATGAAATTCTTCCATATTTTCTGGCAGTGCATAATTATGGTTTTACTTGGAGAGAATCTGCAACAATGGTATGTGACACAAGAAACACCTGATTTACAGCAGTCTGCAGATGGTCTTAAACAAACACTAAACTTCCTGCAGAACAGTACGGCATTAAGTCTTATATACACAGTTGCACAAGATGTCTTTTGGTACAGCCCATACAGTATCATTTATGTAAGGTACAAAGAGGATCACAGTAAGAATGCTTCCAATGTGAGATCTCTTCCAGTTGGCTTTCATGGTTTGAAAAGCATGTTCCCACCCTATCAGTGAACTTCCCGCTTGCTAAAACATCCTGGAGGAAGGAGGGCAGTGCCTTCTAAAAAAACATTGGAAAGCTACTACTTCATGGTACCATGCTTCCATGTTGTGTAACAGGCTTTCCATAAATCAAGAAACTACTGTTATATAAAGACAACAGCAAATTCAAGAAGTTCTCTAATTAGTGCAATATCATCAAATAAGGGCTACTGTTGTTTCCTGGAGCCATCTTTCAGCAAAAAGTTTAGGTCAGAATCTAATTACCTCCTTGTTAGGGGAGACTGCACTGGAGTTCTGCAGATCCGGTGCTCTCAAATGAATGTTGTTTTCATTCTTTATCTGCCCTTAAGAAGGAAAATCTGAGGCAGCACGATCATCTAAAGGAAATCTCTACCATGGAATTAGCAAGAATGTTTGCAACATTTACTTCCTTGTTGGTCAATGATCCATTTACCTTCAGAACAGAATAGGAAACTCAAAATGATTTACCAGTGATACTCGGAAACTTGTCCCATACTGCTGATGTAGATGTTCCTGTATTTATGGAGGATACATACTGCATCCATTATGTTCAACTGGCATCTCTGAACACTATCTGGGCCTTGACATGGGTCATTTTGTACAGAACCAGTTGCATCACAAGGCTGTCATTTCAGCTGCCTTAATGCAACTCTTCTTGCTCAGAAATCTTGTTGGTAATAATCTGACCACTACCAGACAAGAAGTTGACAGTATCTTCATGTACTACATATGACTGTTGACTCTGCTGAAATTTTGGCTGTCTGGGCACTGACAACTTTGAAAAACAGAAAGTCCTCGTCAGAGTCCCGCACCATGTTAAGCTGTTTAAACAAACTGCTTTCAGCATGGTCCAGTCACCACTGCTGCTACCCACTTAATGGGATGCTGTGCACTGTCTTCAGCATGACTGGAAAATGATCAATTCCAATGTACATCTTCCATTACTTGTTATTTAAAGTACAGCTCAGCATCTGCTGAGCAAATGGTTAAGACAATGTTGGAACAAGTCCCAATGAGAATGTGAAAATGGGTTGGAAAACTGATACAGAATGATCTTTTAGAAACAGCATTCTAACACTTTTCTGGTATTGGATATGATGTCTCTCCAGTGGAGGAGGCAGCAATTGAAATGCCCTAAAAGCTGGAGAGATGTGGTAGCTGATCAGTCATGTTTTCCAAACCCAAAATATTTAATTCATTTTGAGGAAGGTATAAGGATGCAAGAGTGTAACGTCTAGGCAGGCCAGTCTTCACCACTTTAACCTGCAGCAGTGACTGCAGAGGAACATGCTGGTGGAAAATGTCCCACTGTACCATTGTTGCAACTCTTTCATGAGAATCATCGAAGGTTTTCTTCCAGTGGGCATGAACCTGGTACCCTATTATGGAAAGCTTATTATTTTCTCATGTCATGATCTCTTGAAGACATATACAACCTGAAGTAAATGAAGCTACTGAATGTAATTCTTCCCATTTAGCTTGAATTCCCTGGTAAGTCCACAGCATCAAGAGAAATTTTCTTTAGGCTGACCTGGGGTGATTAAATATTTCTTATCTTGGTCCTTCCTAGTGGCAATGATGAGGGGATTCTTTTATCTTCCTTTTGTGGAGTCCACCACATGCCACTGTGAGAAAAGAAAAGATGAAGTAGTAAAGATGAAGCTCTAACAGAAGAAGTTTCTTTTTCTCTGCCCTCTCTTGGGAGGGAAGGGATTGACTGAGGAGGCTTTCTTGACTGGAGCCTCCTGTAAACTCTGATGATCTCTTGAACTATGGACAGGCACTCCTGAGGGCTTCTAAATCCTTAAAATCTTCAGTGGGAATTTAAATGTCAATGTCCCCAAGGATTTTAACATCTGCCCTGGGGTTCTGTGCATTTTGTGTTCAGTGACAAGGGGGAGATTAGTCTGTGTTGAGGTGCTTACCCTGTACACATTAGGTGAGGCTGCAAGGTCTTCACTGGTTGTCTACGAGTGCTTCTTGGTGATAATGTACTTTTCAGCATTTGCCTGTCAGTCTTTTGTTGTGGACAATTCTCTTTGACAATGTCTGCAAGGCTTTCTCCTATTATCATACCTCTGATATATAAGTTCTCTTACCTCATGGTAAGAGATTTTTTCTTTATTCTTATTTGTGACAATTTCTTTCAATATCCAAGGGTACTGTATTTAAATTCTTATCTAAGACTAGAAGTTTGCCTCCAGTTGGCACATATAACTTTTGAGCAACTAAGATTTGTCTTTTGTTTTAGCAAAGTGATGCACATCTACCCCTCTATAAATGAGTTTATCTACCTGCTCACATTTCTGGCATTTACAGCAGCACCTTGGAGAAGGTATTTTGTGAGGGATGTCCATTGCATATCATACTACCATGTTCTTACCAGGCAGTTCCTTCCTGTTTAACATGATGCTCATCTACAGAAGCATAAATGTTTTGCTTCTTTGATAGAGTATGTATTAATTATATCTAGTGTAAGTATACTGTATACTCTCCTCTGATTCGAACATATTAATTAACAATGATAGCAAAGGTTTAACCTGAACATCATCTAAGAATTCATAACACTATGATTCTCTTACCTTATATATATATAAATTACCAAACATTTTCTGTTATAGAAAATTCCCTGTTAATCCATCTTGATCATCTTAACATACAACTGTCTAGCTGCCTCAGGCATTATCTTAACAGTTCTTTCATTATTTTCACACATCTGTTCTGACTGTGTAAACATGCGTATGTCCTTTTACAACACCTACTTCTAATGACACATCTGTATGTGTAATTACCTATTTGTAATCATTTATATGCACCATATGGGGAGGGAATTTTAGACTCATGGGACCCCATCTCTTGAAAATTTTCTATCATACAACTTTTTATATATATGTAAATTGCCTTCATTTACTATGTCCTTAGTAATTCTATTCCACTGGTCCACCACTCCTATGCTATAAAAGTACTTCTTCACATCTTTTCAAATAAGATTCTTTCTTAATTTCATGTTGTGTCATCTGGTTGCTCTATTCTTACATCTCTCAAAGTACAATTCACTGTCTATATCATCAATCTGTTTCAAAAACTTAAAATGTTGTAATCACGTCACCCCTCACTCTTCTCTCTTCCAAGGTGTGCAAATTCAAAGCCTTTAACCTATCCCTATAACTTAGCCCTTAATTCTTGTACCATCTTAAATGCCCCCCCTGGAATCTCTCTATTAACTCTTTGTGCTAAGTTAGTTAGGTGTGTGTGTGTGTGTGTGTGTGTGTGTGTGTGTGTGTGTGTGTGTGTGTGTGTGTGCATGTGCACGCTTTGTCTAACTGGTTCCTTATGATTCTTGGTGGTGAAGCATGGATGGATACTTTGAGACAGTTGGGTTTTCTCTGGAAGGTCCTAATGCCTTGAAAAGAGAGTTTGCTTAACACTTCTTTACGTTCTACCTCATGTAATGTAAACATATAGCAAATATTCTTTAATTCCTATAAAGAATGGGCTATCAAAGTCTTGCAAGATCAGCTCAAACGGAACATTTCATGATTACTGATCTTGCCAGACTTGCTTAGTGGAACTCAATACAGAAGTACTGGGAAATCTGCTTACCTGACCCGTGATGTAAAATCATTTTGCAATCAAAACATATAGAACATTACAATTTTGACAGACCACATAGTTAGGGAACTAAAGTTTGTGAAGTTTAAAGAATAGATAAATTCAATGTGGTGGCAGAAGCAGCACACAAACTACCAATCAAACACATCCTCCTCAACTTAATTTAGGATTCTATGCATTCAAAACATTAGTAAGCAAACAGAATAAAGCAACAGGTGCAGATAACTAATACACTATAATTCAACATGCTTTGGGTTAAATAATGCACATACAAGACAGATAAGTACTGTATACAGCATTACAGGATTAAATTCTTAAAGATCCATTACCTCTAACACCTGGAGAAATATCATAGCCTCTTTTATTTTGAAACGAATTCCATGTGCAGAGAGTGAAGTAAGCTAATAAAGCTACAAGGTTGCCCCAGAATACTACTGGGTTTCCAAGGAGGTAAATACGAGGCTTGCCACCAGAAAAATGCTGTCCCTAAAGTTCAAGTGAAAATACAAATCATTAGATATAGATATATGTATCACAAACACAATTGGATTTTCAGCTGAGATATTCATTTCCATGCTGGTGATATAAGGGTTGGAAAGACTAGTGCCAGAATCTTCTGCTTCTAACCTACTAGAAAGTTCTAAACAGTAGCAAAATACTGAAATATTTACAAAAATACCCTAAATCAGTATGTCTACATCCTCCCACAAAGAAACTTTAACATGTCAGCATACAATCCTGCAAAGCTGCAACAACCCAGCTTTAAAGCCTACAAACTTTATTTCACAAAGAAATATATATTAATGAGGAGTGACTGGAAAGCATATAGCAATTTTCTCAACTGTGAGGACTCCTGGCCTCAGGGTTGAACATGATTTACACTAAAAACAAAAAGTCATGAACTTGACTTGGTAGAAACATTGAGCCACCCACACTGTGGCACCAGAAACACATGGTTTTAAGTGGCCCTCCAGGCTCACATTATAGTGGGGATGAGCAAGCTGTGCTGCAGTGTGCAGAAGGAGGGATATATCATGGGTAAGCCTTTCATATTCACCATAAGACATAGGCACCTGTGATAATTCACCCTTCCCTAACGCATCTGTGTATCATTGCTTAACCCTTCCCTCAACTCAGTCAAGCCCTGTGTTGTGAACTGTCAAACTAGCTGTGCCCCATGATTCACTGTCCCATATTCCATTACTGTAAATACTTGTCTGTAACAGACATCAAATTCTGGTCTCCATTTCCATAAACTACACCAATACCCATGTATTCAAACTCAAGATAGGGCTAATATATTGGGGTCTGTTTAGGAACCAATTTCCCTACTAAACAGATAGAGATTTTCATAATGAACCTAGATCTTAATGCATATAGTAAAATTTCCTCTATTAGCCAAGTATGAAGTAAAGCTTTCTCTGTCACTGCCGATGCTGTTGTGATCTCAAGTTAATGTCAGCATTCCTTTAGCTGCAGATAGTAATAATTCATCTCCCTGCCCATTTCTAACTTATCCCAAGCTTCAAGTTAGTGAGAAAGCCTCCTACCTAGCTCTTGCACCAATGATACTAAAAGGATGGTATTTAGCTGCTAGTCATGGCCACCTAGGTTGTTAATCAATTTGTTGTCAACCCTTCTGTCAACATTTTGAAACATCACTGACAAAAGGCAATTAGGCGCAATTAGCACATTACTCTAACATCCCATGCCAGTGTAGCCAAAGAAGTCACACCATTTTTAATAGAGCAAATTTCTTAATCAAGAAAGAGATTCTTCCCCAAAGTGCATTTCAACTCTGCTACCAAACCATAGTATATTATTCAAAGAAACTCTGGATTAAAGGAATGAAACGACAAAGAACAGGAATTACTTGTGCCAATAGGTAGGAAGAAAAGAGAAACACAGAAAGATGAGAGAAAACACATAGCAGGGTAAAGCTCAATTAGCATCTCAAGTTAAAACAAATCGATTATATAAATACGAAGGATATAGCCATGACTTAAACTGTGATGACTCTTATGAGGTTTGTGAGTGCTGATATGTAACTAAATACATTTGGATTTTTTTTTTACTAATATGAGAAATTGCCAAGATATTGCAATGGCCAAACCAATGCTGCATTTAAATGATTCATATGGTCCTGACCCTCAAGCAGCTCTCTCTCTCTCTCCCCCCCCCCCCTGTTATGGTTCCAGTTATGGACAAAAGTCCATATGAAGGTCGGGCCTTAACTGAAGTATAGAGGTTAATGAAAAGGAAAAAAGAAGAATATTTATGAATTTTGAAGGAAGTGAAAAACTGTCCTTTAAAATGTGCTGGGTTATTGTTATTGGAAAGACATGAAAAGGTAGAGAGTTCCAAAGCTTTAAGGTGTATGGAAAGTAGTAGTTATCAAAATGGCCCATCACTGAGTTGTCAATAGCCGTACAGTAATCATGCGACTTTTGTCTATCAATACCTCTTGATAAGGTATAAATTACAAATATATAACAGTACCAACCTGGGACATGTAAGGTTATTCCTAAACATCACTTGGGTAAATGTAGGGGAATTACAAAGAAAAACACATACCATACATGGAATTTCCCTATATGTTAGGCAAGATGTATAATTGTTGGCTCCAAGGCAGCATGGTCCCCGTTACTGAGAGGCTATATGACAGTCCTGGTGGAGCAGTTTAAGCAGGCTGTCCTAAAACAAGTGGGTTTGTAACTCTACCAGAAGGATCTGGAAACCCTCTTGGATGACATATTCCCTTTGACTCATCAAGTTAGGCTAACTAACCACCTAAGAAAAAATGACATCATGATCTGGGTGGAAGGTTGAGATGTATTTCTGTCCATCTGTGCTTAATGATTTGGGTATTTCTAAATCACCTTCCAATAAGTCTGCTAAGTGGGACTGTTTCTATTACAGAAGGCCCAGACATAGGGCCACCCTTGAGATATAAAGAGAATTGCAATGCTGTGGTACACAGGGGTCAAATATGTTGTCAATGGACTGAGCCTGGGTATGTGAAGTGGCCAGGTTAAGCCATGGAAAGGTTTATGGGGCCTGGTTGTGGACAGGGAGCTGTGGTTTTGGTGCATTACTCATGAAAGCCAGACAATGGATGTGAGCAAATGTGGCCTTTCTTAATCTGTTCCTACCTTGTTAAAATGGAAAATGGCATTCAAGCATACGAGAAAAAGAAAATTGCAGAAGGCATGACCATAATTCCAGTGTCCTAACTGTTTATGGCAAGCAGAAGAGTTCTTTCTCTAACATGAAAAGTGATGTATGATAAGAGAGAACATTTAAATCAATTCATAATTAATGGTTCAGTTTCATGCTGTGACTCCAGTAATGATCAGTACCCTATTAAGATCCCACATAACACTGGTACATCCAGGTGTATTGTGTTGAGATGGTCTTTCCCAGGCATTGAGGATTCTGATCCTGGCAAGACTATGTTGCTTGCAGATGTTGATCAAACTTGTACCTCACTAGGAAGTAGACTGTATACAAGGACTGATATGGGATCTAGTTCAGTACATTACATGTGGGCATGAAAGACCGTCCACATATACCAGGTGTCAAGTAATTACACTGTTGGAATCATAACACACTGTGATCCCATTGTGCTTCTAACTGTCCCTATGTATATTTTGCCTTTCTTTCTTGTCCCAAGTCTCCTTCTATGGGCTCCTGCATAATTCATGAGGCTAACCATAACAACTGGATTGTCATAACTTCAAATGACACATCAGCCACTCTTGCATTCAGATACCCTAGCACCAAGATTTGATCCCTTGCATTATAACTACCAAAATACTCACCCAGCTCCTTCCAAAAAGCATCCCATTCTTATTTATTCCTCTTACTACCAAGTGTGTGAGCATTAATTATCACCCACTTTCTCAAAAAGAACAGTAAATGTCATCTTGCTGCTTATAAACAATGAAAAGTCTGTAGTAAAGCAGCCACAAAAGGACTTGCATGCTGACCTCTCATTGGCTGTCTGTTGAAAATTCTACAGGAGAGCATACTTTTTCCATTATTTTGGTATGGAATGGAACTTTCAAGTATACAAGTAGATAAGTAGGAAAACACTGGCACTGGTCTTCCAACTAAATTACCAGCAAAGAATAGAGCTATAAAGCCAAAATGAATGTAACTAAGATGAAAATCTGCCAAAAAATATCTACAATCAGGTAGCAATTGTGATACTAAACAAGCAATGCCAAAGCCAGTATCACTGTTAGAGCAAGTAGGCAAGACCATTACAGGAGTATTATGTTTACACTTTGCATAATAAATACGGTGGCAACTTCTCAAGCAAAAAAAGTATTTTTTTGTTCTGGGCTTGGCTCTATTTTGAAATGTGATTACATCTTTACTCACATATTAATAAATAGAGCAATTCTATAAAGTTGGATTAAACTATAGTTTTGTAAATGTGAGTGTGTGATGGTCCAGAGATAATTACAGGCATACACAATCTATGGTAAGTATATAATTGCATCACCAAGAAGAGCTGGCAGGTTACAAATTATATGCACAAAACTCATTACTGCTTTGTCAAGGGTAATAACCTAACTAAACTTTGTCACCTAATAGTTTTAAACAAATAAAAGAGAGGTACAGCTATGGGAAGTATGATTACTTTGTGAAGCTGGGTATTTCCCTAACTTTTGATAAGTATCCTGGTACATCCTAAATTTACTTCTAAACTTTGAGCAAATTACTGAAGCTATTGCAAAACACTAAATTCACACATGTAACAAACCTTGAAATTGATTGGCCATTGCCATGGCTGAGAAGTTATTTCTCCTTCTTTGGGTTTCAGTCCAGAGTTGCCCTGAAACATGACTGTGTGAGACTCGAAGAACTTCTCAAGGAAGTTTGGTGCATAAATCTCGAAACTGGAGTTTGGCACTGCAAAGATATGAGAGCTCAGAATTAATATCAGTACAACAAAAAAGAGCACACTGGCTAATCTCAGCTGCCATCTGCCTCCCTCTTTCATCAACACATATCTCCACAGGAATCTACTTTGTGCATATATGGCAACTATCAACCCCCACACAGAAACAAAGAGCTTATCACTGCTTCTTACTTCAGCATCCAATACTCAGAGATCCCCTTAAACCCCTAATTCACAACAATGAAAAACCTATACACAATGAAATGACCAAACAAGCGCTGAACAACTGCCCTCCCAACTCAGCCTTACAAAACATCTCAGTAGCCATAAACCTTCCTGAAACCACACTTCCCAAACATGAACAAGCTGCACTTACATGTTTATGCACTGAACAACACTAATCCCTACAACTCCACAAACACCAGTCCAACATATTTCAAGACTCTTCATGCTTTTCATGACTTGGCTCTGGTGGCAGACTTGAATGAGAAACTAGAGACTGGTTTCTGATTTGGGAGTATATGCAAGGAGAAATTTGAGAACTTATGTGAATAAAAGTAAGGTAAAGGGGATGCATAGTTTGGAAATGTCTTAGAAGTAAAGTCATGGGTTGGTGAGAAGACAAGAACTAAGGAAAGAGCAGCACTCCTCCTAAAATAGGAGTTATACGAGTGTGTGATAGAGTATAAGGAAGTAAATTCTAGACTGACACGAGAAAACTGAAAGTGGATGGCAAGAGATGGATGATTATCAGCGCTTATGCACCTGGCCATGAGAAAAAAGAGCGAGAGAAACAAGTGTTTTGGGAGCAGAAGTATGAGTTTGTCAGCAGCTTTGATGTAGAGACTGGCTATTAGTAATGGGTGATTTAAATGTGAAGATGAGTAATGTGGCAGTTGAGGGAATAATGTGGGGGCATGGGATATTCATTGTTATGAATGGAAATGGTGAACAGCTTGTGGAGTAGTGTGCTGTAAAAGGAATGGTGATCAGGAATACCTGGTTTAAAATGAGGGATATGCACAAGTATGCTTATGGGAGCAGAAGAGATGGTCAGTGGGTATTATTGGATTACTTATTAACTGATAGGCATGTAAAGCAGAGACTTTTGGATGTAAATATGCTGATAGAGGCAGCTGTTGGGATGTCTGATCACTATCTTATGAAGGTAAGGATGAAGACATGCAGAGATTTTTGAAAAAGAGGAAATAATGTTGATGAGAAGAGAGCAGTGAGAGTAGGTGAGCTTGGAAAGGAAACATGAAAAAACACCAGGAGAGATTTGGTGTAGAATGGCATATGGGAGTATATGAAGCAAGGAAAGTGGGTGAGGAATGGGAGGCATTTAGGGAAGCAGCATTGGCATGTGTAATAGATGCATGTGGCATGTGAAAGGTTGGAGGTGGTGGAATGAAGTAAAGTTGATAGTGAGAGAGAAGAGAGGCATTTTGGCAGTCCTTACAAGGAAGGAGCGCAAATGATTGGGGAACATGTAAGAAAAAGCAGCAGAAGGTCAAGAGGAAGGTACAGGGATTGAAAAAGGGATCAATCAAGAGGTGGGCTGAGCAGATATCAGTAAACTTTAGGGAGGGTAATAAGATGTTTTGGAAGGAGGTACATAATGTGCAAAAGATGAGAGAATAAATGTGAACATCGGTACAGGGGACAAAAGGGAAAGTGGTACCAGGTAGTGATGAAGTGAGAAAGACATGGAATGAGTATTTTGAAGGACTGTTAAATGTGTTTGAAAACAGAGTGACAGATGTAGGTTTTTTTGGTTGAGTTGGTATGCAAAGTGAAAGAGAGGTAGAGAGTGATTTGGTGAAGGGAGAAGATATGGTGAAAGTCTTATGTATGATGAAATGTGGGAAAGTGGCTAGAGTGGATAGTACTGCAGTTGAATTTATCAAGAAAGGGGGTGACCATGCTGCTGATTGGCTGGGAAGAATTTTCAATGTATCTATGGATCATAGAGAAGTGCCTGAGAATTGGCAGAATGCTTGCATAATTCCATTGTATAAAGACAATGGGGATAAAGGTGAGTTCAAACTACAGAGGTGTATTTTTGTTGAGTATACCTGGTAAGCTGTACAAAAGAGTCTTGATTAAGAGGGTGAAGGCATGCACAGAGCACCAGATTGGGGGGGGGGGGAACAGTGTGGTTTTAGTAGTGGTAAAGAATGAGAGGATCAGGTGTTTACTTTAAAGAATGTGTGAAAAATACTTGGAAAAACAGATGGACAGGTATGTGGCATTTATGAATCTGGAGAAAGCATATGATAGTGTTGACAGGGATGCTTTGTGGAAGGTTTTAAAAATGAAGTGTGGGAGGAAAGGTGCCAGAAGCACTGATAAGTTTTTATCAAGGATGTAAGGCTTGTGTACTAGTAGGAAGAGGGGGGAGTGATTGGTTAGAAGCAAAAGTTGGTCTGCAGCAGGGGTGTTTAATGTCACCATGATTGTTCAACTTGTTTATGGATGGGGTAATGAGGGTGTAAATGCAAAAGTCTTAGACAAAAGGGTGCATATGCAGTCTGTGCGGGATGAGAGGGCCTATGAAATGAGTCATGTGTTGTATGCTGATGATACAACACTGGTGGCAGCTTATTGTGAGAAACTGCAGAAGTTGGTGACTTTACATCTTTTCTAACTAGTTTCCTACTTAATTTCAGGTTATATCCTCTGGTTACTCTATCCTTACATCTCTTGAACTGTTCATTGTCCATGTCATCAATCTGTTTTAAAATTCAAGGGCTGTGATCAGGTCATCCCTCATTCTTCTCACTTCAAAGATGGTAAAATTTAAAGCCTCTAGCCTTTCTAGTATGTCACCTTTCTTAATTCAGATATCTTTGTTGTCCTCCTTCAAACCTTCTCTATTACCTCTTTGTTTCTTTAGGTGCAGAGACCAAACCAGAAAAGCATATTCTAATTTTGGCCTATGTAGGATATGAACAGCTTGCTGAATATTTCCTTATCCATATATTTGAAAGCTATTCTGATATTTGCCAGAAGACAGTTTGTCTCCTAACTATTCTCCTAATATGTACTCTGGTGACAGGTTAAGAATGATGTCAAGTCCTAAGTCCCTCTCACATCGCATTCCCTAAGCTCATTTCCTGCTAGATAATAATCATAATGAGGCCTTTTTTCACTGTCCTATCCTTATTATTTTACATTTGCTTGAAATGAATTTCATTAACCATGTATCAGATCAACTTTGGAGTCTGTTTACATCCCTCTGTAAGCTGTCACAACCCTCCTCTCTTTCCATTTCCCTAACAACTTTCACATCATCTGCAAACATATTCAAGTGAAAGTCCATATCTTTGCATACCAACTCAACCTGTCCCTCAACCTTGCAAACATAATAATCTTCCTTTTTTTTCATATCTATGCTCAACTTCCTCCTTTAACACACTCTTCCAAACTCAGTCACTAACTTCTGAAGTTTCTGACTAAACTCTGCCACTAGTGCTGTATCATCAGCAAACATCAACCGACTCTCTTCTCAGGCCTTCTCATCCCCGACAGATTGCATATTCATCCCTCTCTCCAAGTATATGTCACTTACCTCCCTCATCATCCCAACCACAAAAAAATTGAAAAACCACAATGATGTACATCACACATCCCTGCTGTAGACCAACCTTCACTTGGAACCATTCACTCTCATCTCTTCCCAATCATACACATTCCTTATGTCCTTAATAAAAACTTATCACTGCTTCTAGGAAGTTTTCTCCTACACCATATATTCTTTTGACCTTCCACATGGCATCTCAACAACCATATCATATGCTTTCTCCAGATCCATAAATGCCACTTACAAATCCATCTATTTTTCTAAGTATTTCTCATACACATTCTTTAAAGCAAACACCTGATCCACACATCCTCTACCACTTGTACAACCACACTGCTCCTCCCTAGTGTGATGCTCTGTACATGCCTTAACCCTCTTAATTACTACCTTCCCTTACAACTTACCAGGTACACTCAACAAAATTATTCTTCTGTACTTTGAACCACCTTACCTTTACACAATGGCACTATACATGCATTCCGCTATAACATTAATATTCAATAATATTAATCACTCATTATCATTACACAAATATTACTGCATGCAAACTTACATTTGGGGAAAACATTGTCTTCAATATTCCATAAGTTGCTGGGATCATGCACGTTTGGGTTGCAAGAGACCTCCATCTGCTCATAGCCCCTGTGGGATAACAATAATGTTAAAAGATCCTTAACTTAAAAAAACCTATACATCTCATACAGAAACATTACACTTGATTTTCTAAAATCAAAACATGATGTTCACAGACAAAACTCTATGATCTTTAATTCCATCCCTATTTAAAAGGAAAAGATCAACAGCATACAACCTTTCAGTGTACAAAGGTGAAGAAAAGTTTCCTCAGAAATACAGGTTTTTCTTAATTCTCTAATCTGCTACTTTATATGCCCTGGTTCAGTTCATTCACAGTATGTTGCCCCTTGTGTATGACATCACTCTAATTCACCCTATCCCATGCACACCTTTTCCACTCCTACAGTTTCATGTTCTGAGCCTTTAAAATCTTTTTCACTCTATCCTTCCATCTCTGATTGGGTCTCACCTTTCTCCTTGACCTCTCCACTTCTAATACATATATCCTCAACCTCTCCTCACTCTTCTTTCTCTTTATGTCTTCACTCACATGATAAAAACCCCTCATTACTTCAAGCAACTTCCTCCACCTACATATTCACAACACCTTCCACAGAGTACCTCTATCAACTTTATCATACACTTTCTCCTGACCCGTAAATGTCACTTAAAAATCCTTCTGTTTCTCTTAAGTATTTCTCACACACACATTACCCTGGGGCAGGAGAGTAAGAATCTTACCTCTGCATTCCCTGTGTCATAGAAAGTGGGAGTAGGGGGCTGGACTCCCCCTTTCTTCTATTACAATTTCTAGAAGAGGGAACAGGAGGAGCCAGGCAGGGAGTGCTCATCCTCCTCAAAGGCTCAGGTTGGGGTGTCTTATTGTGTGTGGATGTAACAAAGATGAGGTGAGAGGATAGATAGTATTTTTGAGGAAAGAAACATGGATGCTTTGGCCCTAAGGGTAAAGGGGAAAAATGGTTTGGAAAAGTCTTAGAAGTAAAGTCAGGGGTTTGTGAGAGGACAAAAGATAAGGAAGGTGTAGCACTACTCCTGAAACAGGAGTTGTGAAAATGTGCAGTAAAAACATAAATTCTAGATTGAAGTGGGTAAAACTGAAAATGGGTGGCGAGAGATGGGTCGTTATTAGTTCTTAAGCACCTTGCCACGAGAAAAAGATCATGAGCGGCAAGAGTTTTGGGGGCAGCTGAGTGAGTGTGTCAGCAGTTTTGATGTAAGAGATTGAGTATAAGTGATGGAGGATTTAAATGTGAAGATAAGGAATGTGGCAACTGAGGGTATAATTGGGGTACATGGGGTATTCAGTATTATGAATGGAAATGGCAAACAGCTCAAGAAGTTGTGTGCTGAAAAAGGACTGGTGACTGGGAATACTTGCTTTAAAAAGAGGGATATTCAAACATACACATATGTGAGTAGAAGTGGTCAACGGGCATCATTAGATTACATATTAATTGATAGGTGTGTAAAAAGACTTTTGGATGTAAATATGCTGAGAGAGGCAGCTGATCATTATCTTGTGGAAGTTAGGGTGAAGATTTGTGGAGGTTTTCAAAAAAGAGGAAACAATATCAGGGAGAAGAGAGTAGTGACAGCAAGTGTGCTTGGAAAGAAGACTTGTGTGAAAAAAAAAGAAGAGATATTGAGTGTAGTGCAGCAAAAGGTGAGAGTAAACGAATCGAGAGGGAGTAAGTGAGGAATGGGAGGTATTTAGAAAAGCACTGATAGCATGTGAAAGAGATGCATGCATGTGGCATGCAAAAGGTATGAGGTGGGCAGATTAGAAAGGGTAGTAAGTGGTGGTATGAAGTACACTTCCTAGTGATACAGAAAAATTAGGCATTTGGGTGGTATTTACAGGGAAGGAGTGCAAATGACTGGGAGATGTATAAGAGAAAACTGCATGAGGTAAAGAGGAATGTACAGGGGTTGAAAAAGATGGCAAATGAGAATTGGGGTGAGAGAATATCATTAAACTTTAAGAAGGATAAGAAAATGCTTTGGAAGGAGGTAATTAAAGTGCAAAAGACATGTAAACAAATAGGAACATCAGTAATGGGGGAAAAAGGGGAAGTGATAACAGGTAGTGATGAAGGGAGGAAGAGATAGAACAAGTATTCTGAAGGACTGTTAAATGTGTTTGATGATAGACTGACAGATGTAGGGTGTTTTGGTCAGGGTGGTATGCGAAATGAGAGTTGTGGAGAGTGGTTTGGTGAAGAGAGAAGAGGTGGTAAAAGCCTTGCATAAGATGAAATGCAGCATTACAGCTGAAGTGGATGGCATTGCTGCTGAATTTATCAAGAAAGGGGGTGACTTGCTGATCGGTTGGTAAGGATATTCAATGTATGTACACATCATGGTAATGTGCATGAAGATTGACATTGCATGAATAGTACCACTGTATAAAGGCAAGGGGGGAAAAAGGTGAATGTTCAAACTACAGAGGTGAAAGTTTTGTTGAGTACACCTGGTAAGTTGACTGAGAGGGTGAAGGCATGTACAGAGTATCAGACAGGGGAGGAGCAGCATGTTTACAGAGGTGGTAGAGGATTGAGAATCAGGTGTCTACTTAAGAGAATGCATGTGAGAAATATTTAGAAAAATAGATGGATTTGTATGTGGCATTTATGGACCTGGAGAAGACATATGACAGTTAAAAGAGATGCTTTGTGGAAGGTCTTAAGAATATATGGTGTGGGAGGAAAGATGCTAGAAGCAGTGAGAAGTTTTCATCAAGGGTGTAAGGCTTGTGTACGAGTAGGAAGAGAGGACAGTGAATAATTCTAAGTGAAGGCTGGTCTGCGGCAAGGGTGTGTGATGTCACCATGGTTGTTCAATGTTTTTATGGATGGAGTGTTGAGGGAGGTAAATGTGAGAGTTTTGGAGAGGAACAAGTATGCAGTCTGTGTGGGATGAAAGGAACTGGTAAGTGGTTCAGTTGTTGTTTGCTGAAGATACAGCACTAAGAAGTTCGTGACTGAGAAGATTGTGTGAAAGGAGAAAGTTGGGAGCAAATGTGAATAAGAGCATTGTTATTAGGTTCAGTAGGATTGAGGAACAAGTTAGTTGGAAATTAAGTTTGAATGGAGAAAAATTGGAGAAAGTGAAATGTTTCAGATATCTGGGAGTGGACATGGCTGCAAATGGAACCATGGAAGTGGAAGTAAGTCATAGGGTGGAGGAGAGGGTTCGGGGAGAGCTGAAGAATGTGTGGAAAGAGAGGCTGTTATCTGGGAGGGCAAAAATGTGTATATTTGAAGGAATAGTAGTTCCAACATGATTATATGGTTGCGAGATATGGGTTATAGATAGGACTGAATTGAGAAGGAAGGATATCTTAGAAATGAAATGTTTAAGGATAACATGTGGTGTGAGGTGGTTTGATCAAGTAAGTAATAAAAAGGTAGGAGAGATATGTGGAAATAAAATGTGTGGTTGAGAGAACAGAAAAGGGTATTTTGAAATGGTTTGGACATATGGAGAGAATGAGTGAGAAAAGATTGACAAAGGGGATATATGTGTCACAAGTGGAGGGAAAAAGGAGAACAGGAAGGCAGAGTGAAAAACTTTGAATGATTGGGGCCTGAACATGCAGGAGGATGAAAGACATGTGCGGAACTAAATGAAATGGAATGATGTCAACGTACTGTCAGTGAAATGAACCAGGGAATGGGAAACGTCTGGGGTAAACCATGGGAAGGTCTGTGGGTCCTGGATGTGGATAAGGAGCTGTGGTTTCAGTACAATACACATGACAGCTTGTGTATGGATGTAAGCAAATGTGCTCTTTCTTCACCTGTTTCCTGGTGCTACCTCGCTGATGCAGGGGACTGCAATCGGATGTGTGGGGGAAGAGAAGAATGTTTATGTTATCATTTTTTTCTTTCATGCACTTGTGTGTTTCCTGTGGGGCGGGGTGGCATCGAAAATGAATGAAGGCGAGCAAGTATGAAAATGTACATGTGTATATACGTGTGTACAGATATATACATATATTTTTTTCCATACATATTCACCATTTCCTGCATTAAAGAGGCAGCATCAAGAACAGAGGACTGAGCCTAAGAGGGAAAATCCTCAATTAGCTCCCTTCTCTGTTCCTTCTCTTGGAAAATTGTATGTTAGTGGACATGCCTTTCTTTGTTAGTTTCCTGGTACTTCCATGCTAACACAGAAAACATCAATTAAGTATGAATCTACATATATACATTCATTTATATTTATTAAACTTGATCGCTGTTTCCTGCGTCAGCGAGGGAGCGCCAGGAAACAGATGAAGAAAGACCCATCCCCCCACATATATACATACATGCACATATATGCACAGTACATATATATACATACCAACATATACATATATACATACATACA
>JAYMFT010401917.1:0-18854 GCA_038088735.1 Panulirus argus | reverse complement strand
TTACATCCACACACATTCAGACACCCCAATCTGAGCCTTCGAGGAGGATGAGCACTCCCTGCCTGGCTCCTTCTTGTTTCCCTTTTTATATACTTCAAACGAATTCCAACATATACAAATTTTGCTAAATATATTCAAAATCCCTTGTAAATTGTACAGATTCATTGTTGGCTTTTTTTTTTTTTGCTCATGATTTCGTTCCTTGTGTTTGGTACTATTAACGCAAGATTTTTTTTTTTTTTACTTTAATTGTTGGGCGATAATAAGGGTGGCCATTACACCTGTTTTGTTTTATGTTAAATTAATTTTGTTGTGTTTTGTTCCTAGGTTAAGTAGACATGAATGTTTTTAGTACAATGACTGACGTTGAGAGATCAGCTAGATGAAAGAAACAGGGCTTATCTTCCGTTGATCATGCCATTCATTGCCTGATATTATACTATTGTGTTGTTGAACTTTCATATTTGTAGTTCTACAATCTTTAACAGTTAGTGTTGTTGCATGTATTACCTTCTGTTGTATGTGATATGCATTGTTTCCGATTAAAGTGTTATACATACGACACACACTTATTTTTATCTGCCACAGCTACGTTTTTCTATGGAAAGGGTGAAATCGTCACATGAATGCTATAACATTGTTAATCCCCTCATTTTGTACAGACTAGATAAGCTATCAGAAACTCTAAATAATGCCATTTTCATTATTGCCTCAATTTTGCGGACTAATGGACAGAGGTATAGTCACTTGTTAAATTACTTTTTATATTTATGTAAACAGCAGAAACGTTTTGTTATGTTACGTACGTAGATAATTTGATAAAAATGTCATGATATGTGATATCACAAACGTCAGTTATTCAAATAAATATATAAGTCATCGTTAGAGGCAAGCTTGTTTGTTTCAAATGAAGACGGCAATTCACTTTCTAGCTTTTAGATCAACCTCTCATGGAGCTTGAAATATATCATAGGTACCATTAAAGTATAGTTCGTTCTCTTAATCAATATATCCGTTTTCAATGATAAGGATATTTCCATTCCAGTCAAAAGTTCAACAAAAATAGTATGGGACATATAAAGTACCTTATATCTATATTTTTTGATTGCCACAGAAACACACACACACACTTGTTCAAATGACTGTTCCTCAACCTATACTTAAACTCTATATTAACAGAATTTTCCCTTTTACCCTCTAATCACCAGTAACACCCGTTCGCTACATTAACATCAAACACAGCTTACAGCTACGCAGAGGCTCCTATTAATGGAAAGAGTGATCGCGTGGTGCTTGTTTTTCTATTGTTGGTGGTGCAGGATGCAGGACGGGAATCAGAATGGACGTTGGAACCAAGAGGAAGTGTAGCCATGGCAACTACGTGGAACTGATCGAGCTCTTTGTGAATATTGATTGGGCTAGGGAGTTTTGTAATGAGAGTATATGGACAAGTTCTTTAGAAAGCTCTGTGAAATTCTCGTGGAAGGACCAACAGAAGAGCATCGAAATGGAGAGATATGGTTTAGCAAAGAATGACATACGGGAAGAGAGCTCGGGAATATAATACTATGGGGTGGATATAAGATACACTGTCGCCAGCCACTATATGAATGATACAGGAGAACGAGAATGAGTACCACAAATTAAGGACGGAGGAGCAGAGGCATTTGGGGAAAAAAAATAATCCAAAACTTTTACCTAAGTTCATTGGAGGAAACTCTAGGTGAAAGAGCAATTTATGACTATGGGACACTGAGAGAGGAATTTGTGTTGTTGAAATTTGTGAGGAGTTAAATGATAAATTATAAAGTGTCGTCACTGAAGAGTACAGTAATGCACCAACATTGCCAAGATGGGTGGGGGAGGCGGTCTTGGAATGT
Organism: Panulirus argus; assembly: GCA_038088735.1. Lineage (NCBI taxonomy): Eukaryota > Metazoa > Arthropoda > Malacostraca > Decapoda > Palinuridae > Panulirus > Panulirus argus. Next base: position 16,974 of record JAYMFT010401917.1, on the reverse strand, counting down.
ATATTGATCACCAGAAATGCCATAACCAGGTTATTGAAACACCTTGATCCATATGAAGCCTATGATCATGACAAAGTCTCCCCATACGTGTTGACAGAATGTGTGGAGGCACTTGTTCGACCACAAGAAATGTTATCCAGTTTGCCAGTAGTGGAAGGGTAAATCCAAAGATGTGGAAGTGGGCGACTTGTACCTTTATTTAGGGAAGGGGATCGGGAAACTGCGCTGAACAACAGGCCCGTTTTATTGACAAGTGTGGTTTGTGAAACACTGGAAAAGACGAATAGAAAACAGGTGAATGACTGCATGCTAAGGAGAAACTTTCTACCTTGGAGACAACATGGATTTAGGGAAAGGAGGTCGTGCATAACCAATCCTCTGGATTTCTATGACTGGGTGAGCTCCATCTTGGATAAGAGGGACGGGTAGACTTTGTGTTCCTGGACTGACAGAAAACATTTGACACTATTCCCTACCGGAAGTTGATTAAAAGGGTAGATCTACCGTCAGGAAGATGGGGCGGGCTTCATTACTAGATGGGCACGGGTAACAAGTGGCGTCTGCAGGAATCGCTCTTAGGCTCGATGCTGTTTTTGGTGTATGTCAGTGACTTATCTGATGGACTGGAATCGTTTCTCAATGTGTCTGCGGACTATCCCATGGTCAAGAGAGAAATAGAGAAAAAAAAAAAAGGAAGAGATCTGCATCGTTCTACAAGTGAAACCGGCACAAATCGAAAAGTTGGTCCGACAAATGGATGCTAAGATTCGTCCAAGTGAGTACAAGGTGATGAGGATGGGACCAAACCAAAGGAGGCCTCAGTCTGATTATTACATAGCAAAGAATTGTGAAAGGTGCAATCTGTCTGCTGGCATCACATTCAGATAGATGAACGAGGATATGTCCGTAGAATTATTCACTAAATATATCAGACCAAATCTGGCTTATGCCTCACAAGTCTGGTCATCTCACCTCCCCCAAAAAAACAAAGATCTGATGGAGAGGGTTCAAAGGAGAGGAACTAAGATAGTACCTGAATTACGAGAACTGAGCCACAATTAAAGGCTTAGAGCTACAAAAGCAGTTCACCATAGAGGAGAGGAGAGAGAAGGGGGACCTGATATCAGCCTTAAAGTTCCTAAATCAGCTGGATTATTTAGCTAAGGAACAGTTCTATAAGGATTGCAGCACTAGAAAAACCACTGGCCAAAGCAAAAAGCTAGGTGAAAAGCTAGGGTGTTGGATGGTTGGAACAAACTAACCAATACGACAGAGGTTTAAAAGGTTTAAGAGGTTAATTGATATCAAAAGAAAGTCTAGGAGACGGGAACCCACGATTGTAGAACACTCTCCATACTGGACAAATAAGTAGTACAATATGCTACGCAGTGTATATATCTAATATAGATGAGATATGCAGTCCGGCTAATCTGGCTCTCTAGGGTTGGGCGATTCCTGGGTGGGGTGTAGCCTACTAAAAGAAAACAAAGCCCGTGGCGCGCGCCATTCAAAAATGTTTAGGTTTGAAGATAGACCTTCACAGTCGTTCTAATAAACACCAGACCTCAGTCGTCATTTGAAGCTCAGTTTAGTTGCCCTTCAATGACTAAAATTCTTTCTCAGTTTTATGACAGGCTTAATGGAATGTGTGACTAGTTAATCATCTTACCTCTTCAATGGAACATGGAGGGAGAGGGGGAATAACTAACTCGCATAGACTCAAAACAAATGATACGTAAGAACATATAATATATAAGAGAACTTAGTGCCTTTTGATTTATTTTTCTGTTAATTTCTTTTAGTAATGTTAATCAAAGTCATTTAATTGAGTACAGCTGTTGTTAAGAAACGAATTTTATTGGGAGACGCTATCATTTGTGAATGAAAGCAAATTTGATAACGTAAAATTGCTCATATCTGTGATTAAGGGAGTTTTGTTTGATAAAACTAATTAATACCATTTTGTAGATGAGATTATTTCCTTAATGTGAACATATGTTAGTATTTTAGGAAGGTAATGAACTGGACAAAGTTTGGTTGCTTGGATAAATCACAGGAACAGTTATATATACACTCTATAGATTCTTTTTTTCTTTTTCAAGGACTGAGAGAGCTAAAGTTAAAAGGAATAAATCGCCTTTATCAATGAATGTGTTATACAATACCTAATTGTATCTCAATGTAAGAGGGTTGGAGGGAGGGGGTAGGGTGCTTATGTGTAACTGGGTGGCCACGAGTCATGTCGTGAGTCTGTATATTAGAAAAGCTGTACTGTTGTGTAGTAAACAAGTGTAAGAAAATCTTGCAGCGTTCTTAAGTTTGCTTGAGCTCCGGGAAGCTACTATTAAAAGTGAGATGATTGATAAACCTATTTTGAAGATATTATTGGTGGGATTGCTAAGTCAGTAAGGAAGAGCAACCCAAGAACTTATAGCTAATACTAAGAATATATTTTTTTTTATTTGCCTATGTGTGCCGATTTCACACGAAAAACCTTTTGTTTCTTACGGTTGCCTTAACTATCCCTTCTTTTCTTGTTTACCTATCAGTTAGTTCCCATTTGTGAGGAGATGAGGTTTATTCAGCATGTTATATCAGAAAATAAATTAGCAGGCTTCTTTTTGAAACCACTGGAAAGTGGGATATGTACTTGTTTCTCCATAATGTGTATGCTAGATAAACATTCGACTTGTTTGTGTTGTATACGTCATAGCGAAGAAAATATATTATGTTGAGAACTTCATACTGTAGTAAACTGGAACAGGCACGGGTAAAAAAAAATATTATATAATAACTGACGACGTCATAATCACCTGACCTGACGCTGAGTCCAGTGTTGCCAACATAGCGTACTTTGCGCTAGATCTAGGTCTTTTGTATAGAGATTTAGCGCATAAATTTCGTACTTAGCGGCTCTGCGCGTTTTTCGGAGCCTCTTTTTGTGTATTTAGCTCCAAACTTAGTGTTATCTAAATATATGAGGAAATTCAAACATTGATTAAATATATATTGTAATTAAGGAAGGTTACTCGAAACCTATTTAGATAACAAGGAGGACAATTCAAATATTGCACGTATCTTTAGTCATATGAACATCGTGAGGTCAAAGCTTCGAAATAGACAGAGTATTAAAAGCTTAAATGCAATAATATCAAATATGGACTAAGAAGAAATGGAAACTGCTGTAACGATTAAAAAGTGCCTTAGAAAGTACTGAAAACCATTGGGTCATTGTAAGCATACGAGTCATCGCAACCACAACCAGGACCCTCGCACAGACCACTTAGGACACCGAGTTCAGTTTCAGTTTTCGATACTTTATTTATTGATAAAGGAATCAGGATCCTAATCCTAGTACTGTCACTAGGTATCCCTGTTCGAGGACGAAGAGACTGGCAATTAGCAGATCTGGAATGATGGTAAGTGTTTTAGTGTTAAAGCAGTCAGTCATACCTGTTATTAATAATCTGGAACGTCAAAGAGCAGAAATAGTTCGAAGATCATTTTTTTTATTATTTAAGTTCAGCGCTTTTTTGCGCTTTTCAGAAGTGAATCTAGCGACATCTGAAATTTTGAGTTGGCAACTCTGGGCTTTTTGACGCTCGGCAACAACAGCGGGACGACAACAAAAGTTGGGTGCGTCGTCCGGGCAAGCGTTGTGAAATATTGCTCCTAACACAAGGAAATAACTGAGGTGGGCTTGTGTAGACCATCAACAGGATGAAGATCTCTGTCGTCCTGTGCATGATTTTTTCATGCATGGCGTCAGCTCAACTCCTTCCTATGAGTAGAATGGTAAGATTTCGGATTGACATATTTGGAATGTGTCTCAAGGATAGGTTATCCAGGTAACAAACATCGTAGGAAGAGTTTGTATTTCACAGGAGGAAACCTTTTATAAATGTTATAGGAAATATGATTTTGCGATCGATGCTTCAAAATGTTAAAATGTGTTAAACCCAAGTATATAAGTTCCTTTGTACAAGGTACTGGATGAATCTTAGTGGTCAGAACTTTCAATTGATTTACTTGGTATGGGGTCTGTTTACCTCGGAGGTCAATAATTTCCCCATATTCCCCCCCTTAAAGGTTGGGAGGCTCTTGTAGGGATAGGAGGGTGCACGAAAAGTTATTTTTTCGTCAGTTCTTGCTGTTTTTAGGAGTGATTGTTAATGTACTTTAATACTGCCTCCATAGTAACTGTTGATTCATCATAAAGAACGGAAGTTATATGCCATTTTCACCTATGATGTCTTTTTCAGGAAAAAAGGAAAAAAAAATTAGATGGTTGCCTGAGAGATGGTGAAATACACCTGTAATACCTTAGGATTTATGATCTCATTTCAAAGATGCAAAACCGTACTTCCCAGTCTTTCTGAAAAATGAATTGTGAAAAGCAGGTTCTCTTAATAAATGTTAATAAGTCATATAAAAGAAGTAGCTCAACAAAGAAGTAAGTGATGTAGGCCTAAACTTACCGAGCGAAAAATAACATATTGATGATGATGTGCTACTAACAGTTACCAGACACTTCCACCCCCTACTGTCCGTTTGTTCCTTATCTTAGGTATGGTTTGATTATGATGGATTAGGTTTCGTTAGGTTAGATGATGACCAGTGTAGGTAAATGTGTGGGGACAAAATGTTATTAGGGGCGAAGTGTTTGTCATCCATTAAGTGTCTGGTGTTGACATGTAACCAGGAAGCACTTGGTTCAACATTCTTAGAAATATGTATAGGAAGCAAAAAAACCTGTTATGAATATGAATTTTATAACACATTTGGGTCTCCTGCAGTTTTACTGGTGTATATCACAGACTCTACTTCAGTCTTCTTGAATTTCAGTGATTTTTGATGGTTTTTATTGTTTAAGAAGACCTTAGAATGAAGGTCTTTGCATAGGTCCAGTAATGGTAATCTACCAGTTTAGGTGCTGTACCCATAGAAACCAATATTGGACCTGGATGTATTTTGTTCAGCAATATTAGTTTAGTGTCAAAAGTTTATATTACCTGCTGGGAAGCATGATTTGGAGTATTTTATCTTGTTCTTTGATCTAGCAAAATTAGGCTAATTGACTCCTTAATGTTTCCAGTTGGATATTTATGTAAGCTGAGCAAACCCTTTTAATGGATATTTACATATTATTTTGCCTTAATGTCAAGCTTACCCTGGGAAGTGGCTGAGGTGGCAGTGCATAATGATTTCTTCCCACTGTCATTCATCCTCCTGCCATGCCAATGAGAGCATGTCTAGAAAGGAAATTGAGTGGCTGTTAGCCAAATCTAGAGGACCAGGATAAGCTGATCCTAAATTGCTTGATGATGATAATGATTTATGTTTGGAATGTATGCTTCTATCTGTATCTCTGAAGCCCATTACCTCCAGGAACTCCATCAAGGGGATGGCCACAGCAGAAGTCTCCGCTTATCCCATTTCTTAACCTCCTCCTTTCAATACACCGTTCCATACACTGCTCCCCATTTCTTTTGTGCAGAGACAGAAAAGTGGAGGATTATTTGAGAATATGGAAAGATGGTAATCTATGGGGATATTTAATGTGGAAAACACTTCTGGGTCTTGTGATATGGTGTGGTGGATTAGATATAACTGAAATTGATTACAATTACCTTAATAACCAGTTTGATCACATCTTTAAAAGATGTGTAATAGGCTTCTTTGTATATTCTTGAGTGGGGCCCATTTTGCAATGTTTTAAGGAAGCCAGTTAAATTAGCGTTTCATAAGTATTTTGAAGATGTTTGCCCCAAATGCATAATCCTTTTGTTAGAAAAAATGCTTCCTGCATTAATCATATTTTTTTTGTGTTTGTATTGTCTCCTTATCATTATTGTCAGACAGTATTTGTTTCAGCATCTGTTTGTAATTTCTTAATTAAGACAACATTATTCTAACCTCAGCTTATGTCCGTGACTGGAGCCTTCTGCATGAAAAAAAGAAGCTATATTTATTATGCCCCTCGAGAAGGAATTGTGTATTACCATCTTGTGTAAATCCTTAATATGGAAACAAATATTATATCAATATCTGTGCCTGTGAATAGACATACTAGTTTTTGTTTGCAGTGATGGTAACTATTATTGCTATGTTTACAGTTGTTTCTTGGGCAAGATGGCCATGATCTTCAGCCTCACAGACAGGTATGGGTTAAGCAAGGTGGAATGCATCATCTGGCATTCTCTCTTATATATTATTAATACTGTACTAACCTTTTCATAAGCTGAATGCATGTACAGTGCAAGCATGAGAATGACTAAAGATCCAATACTGGGATAGTAATACCTTCCACTGTGAACACACTTTGCTTTCTCAATGATCCAGGTTGTTAGAAGGAACATCTTAACAAATATCAACCCTGTAGCTTTGAGCAGGTTGATTCATTGGCCCATGATGTCTTGCAAGTCCACGTACCTTTACCAATTCAGCACTTTGATGCACAAAGGAATTAAAAAAGTAGGTAGTTCCTTGCATGGACAAATTTCTTTTAAATTGGGCTTATAGAGCATTTTTTTTTTTATTTGTGATGCACCTTTAGTAATGGTTTCTGTACTTTTTGGTGTTGTACAATGTGTATATTAAAGTAATTTCTATTTTCCTTATAGCTTGTTGGGAACATGAGATGGAATCTCAAGGGAATACTAGTTTAGGTTCACCAGTTGCTCTTATTCTATTTAAATTTTTCCAAGTTTGGCCAGTTTATCTATCCCTTCTGTGTTATGGCTTTTGTTTTGAGCTGCTACCCTTTGCAGTGTCCTTGATGAATTTACCTGGAATTCATATTGCACTCTGAGAAGTTGAGGCAAGATATCATGGTCCCTGAGTTATCTCTGGGGAGTTCAAGAAGAAAAAATCAAGATAGACCATTCTTGTAACTGGAAAGTCCCTTACCCCAGCTGATATACCAGTGATATACTGGGGAACTTTCATTGATGGGTTGCCCTTTCGAAAGTAGATACAGTATGGTTTTTCTATATCTTTCTGCTAATAAGCTAGAAGGTATTGTAGCCATTAGCATTCATTTTGATTCAATGATGGGTGTTCATGTAAGGTGGACAATGTATGTATCTCTTAAGTTATCTTGGGAGTATAAGTCTAAAAACTGACTTTCTTTTAGTAGTCCATCCAGGCTACCCTACTGATGATTCACTTGAAAGCTATTGAGGAAATGGCTAATTAATTTTTAGCCCTCCCAGTTCAGGTCCTGTATCATGTATTAGTTGTGTCTTCTAGGTATGTGGGAGGAGTTTTTTCTAGAGGTTTATTTATTCAATTTCAACTTAGCTTTTTTGGTACTCTCCTCTATAAACCCTACAAATGTATAAGCTCATCCACAACTTACTGCTGATTGCTATGCAGACTGAAACATTAATACCGTATGATCTTTTATATTTGAAAAACTGTTCTTTTAGTTTTGCTACTAATGCTTTCAGTATCATCCTTCTACAAAAACTATCGAACTGGCTGACTGGTCAGTCCAGCTCTTTCTTGATTTAGCTGTTAACATATCATCTGCATACAACTACGGCAACATTCGTTCTGTTTCTCTATGGTAGAATGTTGGTATACTCACTCTACCTTGTTGCTCTCATCTCATGCAATGACCCATCTTGTAAACAGCAAATAACTTATGGTAACATCATCAGCCTTGACTTATACCCACATGTAATCCACTTGCTTATACCATGCATGCACAGACCTCACTATTAAAGTTTATAACAGCATTCATATTTAATCAATGGGCACCATATGATGTCAGAATTTACCAAAGTGCTTTTCTTCTCGCTTTTTCATGTTTTTGTAAATCCATAGAAATAGGATGTCCTTTTTTTTATCTTTCTTACAATGTGACAGTTTATGGAAGATGATGTATGTAAAGTGTGTACCTTTGTATGCATTGTACTGTAATTAGTTTTATTTATTTTTTTCAGATGCCCCTCTTAGGACAGGATGGGCATGATCAGCAGCATAATGGCCAGATGAGATTATCCTTTTGGCAGGATTGTTCTTTAAAGTGGTTATGGAAAGGCAGATTGAAAAATAGTTTAAAAAGTATGAAAGCCAAAATGATAATACAGTAATTAGTTTTATTTATTTTTTCAGATGCCCCTCCTAGGACAGGATGGGCATGATCAGCAGCATCATGGCCAGGTGAGATTATCCTTTTGGCAAAATTGTTCTTTGAAGTGGTTATGGAAAGCCAGATTAGAAAATGATTTAAAAAATATGAAAGCCAAAATAATATGCAGAGTAATTGCTACAGGAAGAAAGACTTCTGGAAATTTTTCCTTTAATGAACACAATAATTGTGATGGCACATTTTTTCTTGTTAATGTGTATAAAGTAGAGAAGTTTGATGATATTTCTATAATTGTAAGAGAAATGATACTGTAACTGAAACAATTCATAACTGGAAGAGGATGTGTAGATCAAATCTGCACTTCAGAAGTTTTAATGAGAGCCAGGTTCTGAGATGGAGACATTTGTTTATAATGCATATCTGTGGTGGATACTAAGGTATCACTGTTATTATTTTAAATGTATATGAGGTTAATTGATTATGGTGACATCACATAACCATAACAATTTCACACATGTATAGTAAACCTCACATGCATTGATCTGACTGTTTAAGCTCAAAACAACATTAAAAAATCGTCAATGCACACCATTTAAAGTCTGAACTTCCTAAAGTGCTTTCCTGCTTGTGTTTTCATGTGCTTTTGTAAATCCTTAAAAGTTGGGTGCACTTTTGTTTCTTTAAATCTCTTCCATTATAGCAACTTATGGAAGATGAGGTTGTAGGGAAAATATGTACATTGTTATTCATTATAGTGTAACTAGTTTTATTTATTGTTTTAGATGCCCCTCCTAGGACAGGATGGACATGATCAACAGCATCATGGTCAGGTGAGAATGTTCTTTTAGCAGGATTGTTCTTTGAAATAGTTGTAGGAAGCCGGATGGAAAATAATTTCCAAAATATTTAAGCCAAAATGATGTGGAGAGTAATTGCTACATGAAGAAAAGCTTTGGAAACCAAGAGCTAATTATGTTATTAATATAAAGTTATCTGTAGTTGTAAATCATTGATTTGATATATTATGGGAAGCAAAAGAAAGGACTGATTGCTTTTATAAGAATGATACTTTAACTGAAATTATTTAGGAAGGAAAGGGGGGTTTATGGATCAAATCTCTGCATTGAAAAAGTTTATTGCAAGCCTGGTTTGGAGTTAGAACAATTTGTTTATGATGCATTTCTGTGGTGGATACTAAGGTACCATTGTTATTGTTTTACATGCATATTAGGTATATGTATAGATGTAGGCAGTGTTCATGAACTATGGTGATATCACACAACCTTAACACATGCATAAGAAGCCACCTGGTCAAACAGCATGTTCTTTGTCTATGCACACCACATAAAGTCAGAAATTTAAAGTGCTCTCCAGCTTGCTTTTTTTTGTGCTTTTGTAAACCCTTAGAATATGGGTACACTTTTTTTCTTTCATTGTGAGATTTTATGAAATATGAGGCTATAGGGAAAATATGTACATTTGTATTCAGTGTGCTGTAACTTTATTTTTCCAGATGCCCCTCCTAGGACAGGATGGACATGATCAGCAGCATCATGGCCAGGTGAGAATGGTCTTTTGGCAGGATTGTTCTTTGAAGTGGTTATGGAAAGCCAGATTGGAAAATAATTTCAAAAATATGAAAGCCAAAATAATATGCAGAGTAATTGCTACAGTAAGAAAAACCTCTGGAAATTTTTTCCTTTAATGAAGACAGTGATTATGATGGCAATTTTTTTCTTGATGTGTATAAAGTAAGAGAAGTTTGATGATATTTCTATAATTGTAAAAGAAATGATAGTGTAACTAAAACAAATTATAACTGGAACAGGATGTGTTGATCAGATCTCTGCACTTTACAAGTTTTAATGAGAGCCAGGTTCGGAGATAGAGACATTTGTTTATATTGTTTATATGAGCTTTATTAACTGTGTTGACATCACTTAACTGTAACAATTTCACACATGTATAGTAATCCTCACATGCATTGGTGTCACTGTTTAAGCTTAAAACAACATTAAAAAATCGCCAGTGCACACCATTTAAAGTTTGAACTTCCTAAAGTGCCCTCTTGCTTGTTTTTTCATGTGCCAAATCCTTAAAAATTGGGTGCACTTTTGTTATTAAATCTCTTCCGTTATGGCAGTTTTTGGAATATGAGGTTGTAGGGAAAATGTGTGCATTGTTATTCATTATAGTGTAACTAGTTTTATTTATTGTTTCAGATGCCCCTCCTAGGACAGGATGGACATGATCAGCAGCATCATGGCCAGGTAAGAATGTTCTTTTGGCAGGATTGTTCTCTGAAATATTTGTAGGAAGCTGGATTGGAAAATGTTTTCCAAAATATTTAAGCCAAAATGATGTGGAGAGTAATTGCTACGTGAAGAAAGAGCATTGGAAACCAATAGCTAATTTTGCTATTAATTTAAAGTTATCTCTGTAGTTGTAAATCATTAATTTAATATATTATGGAAAGCAAAAGAAAGGACTGTTGGACCTTATAAGAATGATACCTTAACTGAAATGATTTAGAAAGGGAAGGGGGGGTTTATGGATCAAATCTCTGCACTGATGAGGTTTAATGAGAGCCTGGTTTGGAATAAGAACAATTTGTTTATAATGCATTTCTGTGGTGGATACTAAGGTACCATGTTATTGTTTTACATGCATATGAGGTATATTTATAGATGTAGGCAAAGTTTATGAACTATGGAGACATCACTTAACACATGTGTTAGAAACCACCTCCTCAAACAGCACATGCATTAGTTCCATTGTTAAAACTCATAACAGCATTCAGAAGTAATCTATGCATACCATATAATGTCGGATGTTCCTAAAGTGCTCTTCAGCTTGCTTTTTCATGTGCATTCGTAAACCCTTAGAATATGGATACACTTTTTTTTTTCTTTCTTCCATTGTGGGATTTTATGAAAGATGACGCTGTAGGGAAAATATGTACATTTGTTTTCAGTGTATTGTAACTGTTTTTTCAGATGCCCTTCTTAGGACAGGATGGACATGATCAGCACCATCATGGCCAGGTAAGAATATTCTTTTGGCAGGATTGTTCTTTGAAATGGTTGTAGGAAGCTAGAATGGAAAATAACTTAAAAAATACTTAGCCAGAATGATATGCAGTGTAATTGATACAGGAAAATAGGTCTTTGGGAATTAGTACTTTATTAAGTTTATTAGACATGGCATTTTTTTTTTTTTAGTATTTATTAGTTTATTTCTGTTGTGAATTATTAATCTAACATATTATGGAAGGCATAAGAAGGGACTGGTTGATTTTATGATGATGATAATTTAACTGAAATAATTTAGAAAGGGAAGAGGGTTTATTGATCAATACTCTGCCCATGAGAAGATTTAATGACATACTGGTTTGGAAATAGAAACATTTGATTATGATATTTATATGTTGTGGATTCTAAGGTACCATGGTTAGTATTTTACATGCATATGTGAGATATATATAGATTTAGGCAAGGTTTATTAACTATTGATTAGAAAAGGAAATTGCAAAGGTTTTGTTTATGAGTCTAGGTTTGCAGTATATGTGGGTCACTTGAGTGTGGGAGGGTATAATGTGTGTCATACCTAACATGTTTAACACAGTACTGTACATGTAGCCCTGTTTTTTAAACTTTATGGGATATATTTCTGTGCCAAAGACTGCAAAATGGGACCAAAGAGACCTGCATTGGGTTAAGAAATTACAAGCTAGAGGCCATGGAAGTGTAATACTTTAAAAGGGAAAGCTGAAGCACTTGACTGACTCAAGAACAGTATTTAAACCTGCTTATTGAATACCTCCTGTCAGGCCAACAAAGAATATGAAATGCTTGGGTGCTCCATAGAGGGGGTACCTGGGCCTGTAATGTAAGGTATATATATACTGTATATTTTGGTGTGGCTGGTACAGTTGGAGCTAGAATATTTATTCATTTGGGTAGTTCACCACACACATAGATAAAGTTTTACTATGTTGCATATATCATTTATTTCAGGAAAAATAAGATTTGAATGGTAAAGCAAGAAATTGTAAACTACATGTTTAAAGGTAGGTAGTAATTGGAAGGCGGCCACCAACCAGGGAGGTATATTAACGCTAGATAAAGTTTCACTTTGTGATCTTTTCCAACCATAGATAAACATGTTTAAGGAGCGATGTTCTGTATGTACTGTACATAAAGACTTTTGGAAATATGTAGTAAATATTGTAAATATGTAAATAAAATACTTACATGTGAAAAGATTATAATGCTTCTTTGTACAGTGATGGGTATGTGTACATGCACCTGTGAATATGAAGACTGTATGAGATAATGATGAAATGAAGCTATTATGGAGGAATTTGCATGACTTTGTAAATGGTTTTGAGAATGAGAGTAATGTGGTCGTATAGGGTGATATGCATGCGAAAATGGAATGTGATGGAATTGGTGAGATAGGTGGTAAATTGGGATTGCCTGGGGTAAATGAGAATGGAAGTTATCTTGTAGATGTTTGTAATGTTAGGGGTTTATTCCTTGGAAACACATATTTTTTTCAGTACAAGGTGATCCACAAATATACATGGATGAGGAATGATGGAAGAGAAGAGCAAAATGCCTTGATTGACTATGTGGCAGTGAGTGAAAGTTTGAGAAAGGCTGTGCTGGATACTAGTCATGAGAGGATTCTTTGGAGACGTACCATTCGTGGGGATGAGGATCAGGGAGAAGTAAAGGTATGGCGTAAGGAAGAATGGAGAGGTACAAGTGTTGGCAAGCGAGAAAATGAATCAGGAAAAATACAGGGAAGAATATGACAGGAATTTAACTGAAAGCTTAGATGGAAATGCAGTGAATGTAAGAATGTAGTCATGTGTGAATGAGGTGTTTGAAATATTGAGAGAGATTGTAGTAAAGGTTATAGAAGCAGAAGTTGGATACAAGGTAGTGAGATACAGGAATAATAAGGGCACTGCATGGTAGACAGAAGAGATTAGAAATGCAGTAGAAGAGAAGAAAAAGGTATATGATAGATTGCTCAATAGGAATGTACCAGAGTAAGTTTAGCAAAGGAGGATAGAAGAATACATACTATGAAAGCAGAATGTTAAAAAGCTGATAGAGGAATACATACTATGAAAGCAGAATGTTAAAAAGCTGATAGAGGAAAGCAAAGAAAGAGTAGATGAAGATTTTGGAAGAAATTTAAGTGAAAAGTTTTGGGATAATAAGAAATTATACTGGAAGGAGATCAAAAAGGAAAGAGGTGGATGTAAGAGTGGAAATGTTGATTTGAAAAGTAAGGAAGAGGAATTGCTGAATCAAAAAGAGGAAGTGAAAGGAAGATGGAATGAGTATTTTGAGGAACTGATGAATGTGGGAGAAGGGGAGGCAGCAGTAGTTACATGCATGGGTATGGAGGAGGGAAGGAAGAGGATACAAGTGCAGGGGCCTATATCAAAGAGGAAGGTAAGAAGGGCAATAATGAGGCTGAAGATAGGAAAGGCACCTGGAGTGGAAGGCATAATGGCTGAAATGTTGAAGTAGGGAGGAGTAAGTGTGATTGATTGGATGCATCCTACATGTAATTTAGCATGGAAACAAGTTTGTGCCTGAGGTTTGGGTGTAAGCTATTATTGTTCCTTTATTCAAAGGAAAAGGTGCTAAGGATATATGTAACACTTATTGGGGAATAAGTCTGTTAAGTATACTAGGAAAAGTGTATGAAAGAATATTGATTGACAGAGTAATGGAAGTGGCTAAATGCAGAATAAGTGAAGAGCAAGGGGGTTTTGGGAAAGGTAGGGCATGTGTGGATCAGATATTTGTAACATAGATGACCACAGAAAAGTATTTAGCGAAAGGTAAGAAGTTGTATGCAGCTTTTGTGGATCTGGAGAAAGCAGATGACAGAGTTAAGTGGGATGTTTTAAGGATATAAGGTATAGGGGGACAACTGATGGATGGTGTGAAAGCCTATAGAGGAGCAAATGCATGTGTAAGAGTGGATGGAGAGCTGAGCAAAAGTTTTGGGATACATGTGGATGTGAGGTAGGGCTGTACGATGTCACTGTGGCTTTTTTATATATATATGTGTATGGAGTGATAAGAGATGAAAGCAAAACTAGGAAAATGGGTGCAGAGATGGTGTTCGGCAGTGAGATATGCTGGCTAGTGGCAAGCCTGTTTGTGGATGATTCTGTAATGTGTGTGGAGAGTTAAGAGGAGTTGCAGAAGGTTGTCAGTGTGTATTGTGATGTGTGTAAGCGGAGGAAATTGAAGGTAAGTGCAAGTAAAAGTAAAGCATGGTGTGTGAAAGGAAATGGAGTGAAAGTATAGATTTTGTAAAACCACATATAGTGAAAGAAGAAAGTGTACTAAATTGTGCTGCGAATATGGGGGAAAGAGACTGGAAGAAGTGAGGGAATTTAAGTATCTGGGAGCTGTCTTGGGTAAGCGTGGTGATATGGAGGGAGAGATAAGGGAGAGAGCAGTACAGGATAGAAGAGGCATTGGGTCCCTTAATAGAATAATGAAGGGTAGAGGTGTAAGTATATAAGTGAAGAGAGGATTAATGGACAGCATATTCCTCCCAACCTTGACCTATGCAGCCGAAACATGGACGTGGAGTGAGGCACAGAGGTCAAGAATCCAGGCTGTGGAAATGAGCTATTCAAGAAGAGCATGTGGTGTGACTAGATGGAATGAAGAAAGAAATGAAAGGGTGTATGAGAGATGTGATAGGGCAAGGAATACAAAGAGAGTAAATTGTGGAGTGGTAGAATGGATGAAACATAATCCTTTGAGGTGGTTTGGACATATGAAAAGAATGCAAGACTGGGAGTTTACAAGGAGAGTGTACGATAGTACATTTAAAGGGGTTGGTGTGAGTGGAAGACCACCTTTGACATGGACATATAGGGTGGAGGAATGTTGGAGAGAGAAACAGAGGAAGAATCCATGGAATGGTGTATGAGAGGGAGGCATGTATGGACAGGGATAAGTGGAGACTCTTTTGCCGTGACCACCCCTTGATGGGAGTTCCCGAAGGGAATGGGCATCAGATATATAGGTAGATAGATAAATATCAGACGTATCATATTCCCTGTATATCATAGAAGGCAACTAAGATTGGTGGGATTGGATGGCTGGAAATGCTCCTTTCCTATAATACTTTCCAAAAGGAAGAGAGCAAGGAGCTAAGTGAAGAATTTTCTATATAAGGCTGTCGTCTGTTCATGACACTGCTTTGCTCACTTGGGAAATGGCTAGCATATATATGAAAAAAAGTCCCTGGAAAGTGGAAAATTGTGACATGATTTCACAGTGAAATCTGTTTATTGTATACTGTGATGTAACTAAGGTTCCTTTATATGGCTGGCAGAGTTGTACCCTGAATATTTATTCATCTTGAAATATCACCACACGTAAATAAAGTTTTCCTTTATTTTAGATAAAGTTTTCTTTTATTTTAGATAAAGTTTTCCTTTATTTACATATATATCATTTGGTGTAGAAAAAAGTAACATTGAAAATTGGTACATATTTTAATTATTTACTGAAGTGATGTGCCAGCAGCACCCATAAAATTTAGATAAGTTGCTTTCTGTTAGTTAATGAATGGCCTGTGGTTAACTTATTTTATTTTTGATATTTTCCAATTAATATTTTCACCCATTCTTGTTTCAGCTCTGGTAACTGTACTGCACTGGAGGAGACACAACTGTTTCATTGAACATTCTTCTAGTCAATTTGCAGAACTGTTTCTTGATTCCTAAGGGTAACAGGCTTGAAGTACAAATGCCATTTATCTGTCTATCCATATCTCTGATGCCTCTTTCCTTTGGGAACTCCCTTGAGGAGGTGGCCATGGCCAAAGGATCTCCATAGCTAATTAACACCAGTGCCAATTCATAGCCTTTAATGTCTCACCCTTAACAGGCCACTGGTAGAGGGCAACTCTAGCGCAGTGTTTATAGAGTCTTCTACCTAATGTTTCCACCAGCTACTATTACTTTATGGGTCTACATAATGTTTCAGCCTGCTACTTCTACCTAATTCTCCCAGCTGATGTTCCTACCTACTTCTTCTACCTAATGGTCCTGTCTAATGCTCATACCTACTACTTCAATCTATTACTCCTACCATTTTGCCAAAAGGGAGGGTTAATGCAGAGCATTCATCACAGAAAAATGTAGATTTAGGAAGAATAAGTTGTGTGAGTTGAGTGTTGTCAGATGTTATGCGTGACAAGGAGAGATCGTATGTTTGAGAATAGAATGCCAGCAGTTAATGTGTGGGTGAGGCAGAAAGAAAAGACAGCTACCTGGATTAAAGAAGTGCAACTTGACAACCACTGAAGTGTTGACTCATGAGCAGCTTTCACTGACCCTCCCAGTACTCAGGTGGGTAGTACTGGTAATATACCTCCCTGATCAGTGGCTGCCACTACCCACCTACTACCACAGGTGCCAGTGGTTAGCAAATGATGTATGAGATTGACTAATTAGTGCTGCCTCACCGCAGTGCCACATCATCCAAGAGAGGGCTACTGTATGATCTTTGTGAGTCTTTGTGAATGTGAACCATTTAGCTCCATGTGTTTTGAGGTGGTTGAAAGGGATGAATTAAGATGAATACATTTTGATTTGTGTGGTAAAATGATGTTTTAATGCCTGGCAAAAAGTTAAGCTTTCAGTTGCTCACAAGTCTTTGTGTAGAGAAATTACCCTTCGTCTTTCAGAGCCTACATATGTATATTTAGGCTGCGTAAAGACAATTTTAGTGAGACTTCACTAAATTGGAGGTGGAAGGATGGAGTGAAAGGGATTTTGAGCGATCGGGGCCTGAACATGCAGGAGGGTGAAAGGTGTG